>JAFLJL010000647.1:35000-57178 GCA_018398815.1 Conus ventricosus | reverse complement strand
GGTGCGGCCAGGGAAAAAGGGAAGGAGGAGTACCCTTGACTCCTCCTTGTCGACGGGAAGACACAAGTAGTAAAAAAGGGAATTTCCCATTTCACATACCAGAACAAAAGAGACATTTAGTAGGGCAACTCGCTTAATTGCATTTAAAGAGACACATGAGTAGAGACCGAGCAAAGGAAAATCGTTGAACTCGGTCCGAAAAGACACACTTGTGAAAGGAGTTGGGTAAGTCACCGTATTTGCTCTGACAGAGACATAATATGAGCAACGAGTAAGACAGCTGTGTTTTACCTGCTTGACAGGGGACCATGAGCAGAAAACAGTGGGGCAGCTAAACGTCCGGTTGCTCAGACAGACACGCATAGCTGAGGAACAGAGCAACTTTACTTACACTAGGGTTACAGGCAGGAGGGTAAGGGCAGCTCAGGTCACATGCATTGACAAAAACATGTGAACAGCAGATTGAGGACAGCTGACTTTAACTTCCCCTGACTGACTCCTATTGCATTGTGGAAGTGGGACAGCTGACCGATTGCACCGACTATCGCATCAGGACCGTGGGAAGGAGGACAACTGATTTACTGGAATTGACAAAAACTTTGCACAGTGAAAAGGGAGGACAGCTATCATCACTCGCGGCGACTCTCATGCTCACCGGGGAGGAGGGCACTGACTTTTGTAGCATTGACAGTTAACATTTTCACAGTGAGGATGACTGACTTCACTCCGGTGGCAGGCACATGTGCACAGTGATGAGCACAGCTGACTTGCTGTACTCGTACTGACGACTTGTGTGCACGTGAGAGGGACAGCTGACGTTATTTGGGTGTGACAGACACATACACTTGAGAAAGACAACTGGCTTCACATGCACTGATAGGCGCTAGTGCCCTGTAGGACTGATGACAACTGACTCGCATCGACAGCGCATAAAACAGTGAGGACACTGACTTACATGCACTGATAGATGCTAGTGCCCTAAGGACAGATGACAACTGACTCGCATCGACAGACGCATACACAGTGAGGACAACTGACTTCACATGCACTGATAGATTGCTAGTGCCCTTAGGACAGATGACAAAATGACTCGCATCGACAGACGCATACACAGTGAGGACAACTGACTTCACATGCACTGATAGATGCTAGTGCCCTTAGGACAGATGACACTGACTCCATCGACAGACGCATACACAGTGAGGAAACTGACTTCACATGCACTGATAGATGCTAGTGCCCAGGACAGATGACAACTGACTCGCAATCGAAAACGCATACACATGAGGACAACTGACTTTACATGCACTGATAGATGCAAGTGCCCTGTAGGACAGATGACAACTGACTCCATCGACAGAAAGCATACACAGTGAGGACAACTGGCTTCACATGCACTGATAGATGCTAGTGCCCTGTAGGACAGATGACAACTGACTCGCATCGACAGACGCATACACACAGTGAGAAAGACAACTGACTTCACAGCACTGATAGACACTAGTGCCCTGTAGGACAGATGACAACTGACTCGCATCGACAGACACATACACACAGTGAAAAAAGACATCGGGTTTCACTTGCACCACCAATATAGGGTCATGCGACCTGTTCCGCCTAAGGGCACCCCTCTGATCCCTGGTTTCTGTTGAAAGCTGGCCAGTGGCTGCGGTACGTATGGGTGGGCACTGCACCAGTCTGGTCGTACCTGCCTGCCCTCTCAGTGCTGCATGCTGGTCCACCCTAATCCGGGGCTCCCTGTTGATGTGTGGGAATAGTCCCGTCGAAAACCATCCAGTGGTCCTGAACCCGTACTCCTTGTTAGTCCTGTCCCGTAATCCACCCCGCACCTTCCCTGTTGCCCATTCTTTACCTGCCCCAGTCATCCGTCCGGCACCTTTCCGTCGTCCATTCATTACCTGTCCAGTCATCCTTCCAGCACCTTTCCTGTCGTCCACTTCATTACCTGTCCAGTAATCCTGTCCGGCACCTTTCCTGTCGTCCAGTTCTTACCTGTCCAGTCATCCTGTCCGCACCTTTCCTGTCGTCCAGTTTCATTAATTGTCCAGTAATCCTGCCCCCACCTATGTCCAGTAGTAATCCTATCCCGATGTGTGCAGTCATCTCGTTTCACACCTGTCCGCCCACCTGCATTTCACAAACATCCATCGTCTTCTTTTGTTCCTCCTGTCTCTTTCTTTCCCATTCCGTCTTTTTCCCCTACCTGTTTCTTTTTCTCTGTTCCCTTTCCTATCCACCAATTTCCAATTCTTTTGTCGATCCCCCGTTTTTCCAATCCTTCCCTTTACCAGTTTTCCCAGTCCTTTCCATTTCATACCTTTCTTATTCTTTCCCACGTCTGCTCTTTCCTGCCCCCCTGTTTTCATTCTTTTCCCTTCCCCTTCTGTCTTTATCTTTGCATCCCTTCTCCTCCCTTTCCCCCCTCAGTCCCAAACTTCCTTGCCCAGGACCTCAGTAGTTCAAGGTGACGCTCACTCTTTTCACTTTCTGCACATCCAGTTGAATGTCATGTGCCTGTGGTTTGGGATGCTTCAGTCAATGGCAGTGGTGGCTGTGCGTGTGGTCAAACACTTGTGTGTGTGTGTGTGGTGTGTGTGTGTGTGTGGTGTGTGTGTGTGTGTGTGGGAGTGATGACGCTTCTGCTCGTGTCATGAACTTGGGGTGGAAAAGTATGTTTAGTCAGGCACGGTTAAACTTTTGTTGCATATGACTTCATGACCATGAAGGTGGTGTGTTTTAAGAGTCACTTCCTCTGCCATTCACCATTGAAATGGGTGCATGCTGAATTGCCTCTGAACCCTTTTGCAGCTTATGAAAAGGGGGAATTGGATTGTTTTTTTATATCTTGGATGTGTGTTTGACATAGATACATTTTTATTTCCTGGAATGACCCCTTTTTTGTGCCTGTTTGGACAGTGATGTGAACACCTGTATTGCCAGGTGTGCTTGCTCCAGGGAGTCCAACCACAGGGAACAATCTGGACCATCTGTTATTTGCAGTGATCATAGTCAGGGAAAAATCTACTTTTTTTTTTTCCAGTCATGGTTGTTTTTCATCTATTTGCCAAACCTTTGTCACTGCTTGCCGATGTAGTGCTGTGATGCCGAGTTCCACATGCATTCAACTTTTGTGTCTGGCAGTCTCCACCGACGATTCAAATTTAATACTTCTGCTGTTAGCACCGAATGATAAACAGTTTCAGGCACTTTTTGCTCCCATCATGACCAGTGACAGGTACATCACTGTAAAGCCAGTGCTGCTGCTTTGGGGTACCCGTTCTTCCACCATGCTTGTCGATAGAGTCACACACACAACTAACAGGAGACTTTCCCCGCTTGCTGTCCCAGGGGGAAGGACCGTGCCTGCCTTATACCTGACCGACACGAGCACAAGCAGTGACAACAGAAGACATGTGAAAACACAACACTGATTTTTAGCATTGGCACAGTCTTTGGATTTTGAAGAGTGCTAGACAGAACACACACACACACACACACCACACCCCAAACCCCCACACACACACACACACACACACACACACACACACACACACACACAGAGGCATGAACTAGTGCAGGTTTTCACAAAAACGGTTGGATTTGTAATTTGAGGTGGGAAATGGCAGAAACTCCCTTTGGGAAGTTCAGTGATTGTTCTTAGTGCCTCTTTTCACCAGGGTGAGTGAGTGACATCGAAAGCAGCATAGATTGGGAGTTATGTGCCTTTAAAAGTTTGACAAATGAAGCAAAAGTGACTGTGCTGTTTTTTAGGAGGGGAGCAGAAGTGACTGTGCTTGTTTTTTCTTATCTACCATTACTTTCCCCCACCTCACTCCGGATTTCTTTCCTGTTGTCAGCGGTGTGATCATAATCATTTATCTCTCACTGACTGGTCTGTGCCCAGATGATAGAGTGCTACGTTGTGTATAATGACTTAATACAGATGATGTATATAATGATTTTTTTTTTTCCCCTCTGATTTGAAATGTTTGTACCTTTGTTTCTTATTGTCTTACAATGTATTTTCTTTATGCTAATCTCCCTTACAATCGATTTGATTTTTCAGTTTTAGTTTCAGTATAAACACAGTCCAGCCAGCTGCGAGCACTGAGTCAGAGCTTGATTTGTAATGTTAGAGGTGTAAAAGTTATCTGTGTACACCTTTTGCTGTTCAAGTTTTCTGTGTTTAACGTATGTAAACAGAAAAGCTGTACGTGTACGGTATTCTGTCATTCTCAGACATGCATTTTTCGAAATGAGAACCCCAAAATTTGCAGTTTTAAGTATCGGTTGTTTTCAGTTGCCATGAAAGCGTTGTATGTTTTCTGACTGATAATGACAACAGAGGAACTGCATGTTTTACAATGGTTTGGTGTTATGAAAGGCTTTGTGGGGTGTTTTGTGTAGGGTTTTTTTTTTGGTTTGTTTTTGTGGGATCAGACAATGCTGTCTTATTCAAGGGTAAATTATGATGTTACCTTTGGGGTTGTTTCAGGAAATCTGTGTCAGGGTTTGCATTGCTTGACATCACTACTGGTCCTGAGGCCCATTATTACCTTGCATAAGTTCTGCTGGTCCTGATGGCCATGTTACATGCATCAATTTCTATTGGTCCGGGGGAGGGGGGGGGGGGGGGGGGGCATTATTGCATCATTCAAAGATCCTGGGGGGCTGTCGAAATACAAAACATTTTACGGGATCCCTAAAGGGCCCAATTTTCTTTTTCTTTCAATTTGTGGGGAGGGGGGCCCAGTATTTCGTAAATTTTTATTTTACTGTGGGGGCCCAAAAAATATAATCCATCAATTAAATTTCCCTAGGCCAGTATTGCTTTAAGTTCTTTTATCCGGACAGTTTAGTACAAACGTCATCAATTTGGGGCAAGATTGCATCTTTTCTATTCATCCAAAAGGGCCGTATTCCCTTTGGGTTCTGGGGCCGGGTTTCCCCATGGGCCCTGTGCTGGCCCTGAAGGCCAGCATTATACGAAAAAAATTTTAAAACTTTTTCCAAAGGCCCGGCTTTTTTACGGCTTTAAAGGTATACTGGCCCGGGAAGGCCAGCGTTAATACTGCAAAAAAGTATACTTTTTTCCTGAAGGCCACCCTTTTTTGAAAAAAAGTATACTGTTCCTAAAGGGCCCAGCTTTTTTCTGTTTTAAAGTAACTTTTTCCTGAGGGCCGCATTATACGGGAATAAAGTTTCTGTTCCTGAAGGCCAGCTTTATACTGAAAAAGTATACTGTTCCTGGGGGGCCAGCATTATACTGCATAAAGTTAATTTTCCCTGAGGGCCAGCATTAAATAAGGTGAAATTGGGCCTCAGGGCCAGAGTTTTTTTAAACATAAAATTGGGGTATTGAGGGCCTGTATTATATTGTGTCCACGTTTGGGAAAGGGCCCCTGTGTAATTTTAATTTTTACTTCATTTTATTTGGTTCTTGGGGCCGTATTAATCATTTTTTAGTTACTGAAGGCCTTTTTTTATTTTGAACAATTTTTGGTTCTGTTTTTTTTTAACTGTCGGAGTATGTGTCTCTTTCTTTCCTCTTAGCACACATTTTTTTTTGTTTTTTTTGGGTTTAAACATGCTTTTTTTTATCTCTCTGTCTGTGTCTGGGGTTTTTCCCGGTGTGTGTTGTTTTTTTGGGTTATTGCTTTCTTTATCTCTCTGTCTCTGTCTGTGTCTGTGTCGTGCCCTGAGTGTGTGTTGTTTTTTGGTTACATGTTTTCTTTATCTCTTTGTCTCTGTTCTGTGCCCGTTTCTGGTTAAAGTGTGTGTTTTTTTTATTTTTTTACATGCTTTCTTTATCTCCCCTGCCCTGTGTCTGTGTTTGAGTTGTTTTGTTTTTTTTGGGTTTACATGCTTTCTTTATCTCTCTGTCTTGCCCTGTGTTGAGTGTGTGTTGTTTTTTGGTTAATGCTTTCTTTATCTCTCTGTCTGTCTGTGTCTGTGTCTGTGTCTGAGTGTGTGTTGTTTATTTGGTTACATGCTTTCTTTATCTCTCTGTCTGGTGTCTGTGTCTGTGTCTGAGTGTGTGTTGTTTATTTGGTTACATGCTTTCTTTATCTCTCTGTCTGTGTCTGTGTCTGTGTCTGAGTGTGTGTTGTTTATTTGGTTACATGCTTTCTTTATCTCTCTCGTTTCTGTGTCTGTGTCTGAGTGTGTGTGTTGTTTATTTGGTTACATGCTTTCTTTATCTCTCTGTCTGTGTCTGTGTCTGAGTGTGTGTTGTTTATTTGGTTCATGCTTTTTATCTCTCTGTCTTGTCTGTGTCTGTGAGTGAGTGTGTTTGTTTATTTGGTTACATGCTTTCTTTATCTCTCTGTCTGTGTCTTGTCGTCTGAGTTGTGTGTTGTTTATTTGGTTACTTGCTTTCTTTATCTCTCTGTCTCTGTCTGTGTCTTGTCTAGTGTGTGTTGTTTATTTGGTTACATGCTTCTTTATCTCTCTGTCTGTGTCTGTGTCTGTGTCTGGTGGTGTTGTTTATTTGGTACATCTTTCTTTATCTCTCTGTCTGTGTCTGTGCTGTGTCTGAGTGTGTGTTGTTTATTTGGTTACATGCTTTCTTTATCTCTCTGTCTCTGTCTGTGTCTGTGTCTGAGTGTGTGTTGTTTATTTGGTTACATGCTTTCTTTATCTCTCTGTCTGTGTCTGTGTCTGTGTCTGAGTGTGTGTTGTTTATTTGGTTACATCTTTCTTTATCTCTCTGTCTGTGTCTGTGTCTGTGTCTGAGTGTGTGTTGTTTATTTGGTTACATACTTTCTTTATCTCTCTGTCTCTGTCTGTGTCTGTGTCTGTGTCTGTGTGTGTGTTGTTTATTTGGTTACATGCTTTCTTTATCTCTCTGTCTCTGTCTCTGTCTGTGTCTGAGTGTGTGTTGTTTATTTGGTTACATGCTTTCTTTATCTCTCTGTCTCTGTCTGTGTCTGTGTCTGTGTTGAGTGTGTGTTGTTTATTTGGTTACATGCTTTCTTTTCTCTCTGTCTCTGTCTGTGTCTGTGTGAGTGTGTGTTGTTTATTTGGTTACATGCTTTCTTTATCTCTCTGTCTGTGTCTGTGTCTGAGTGTGTGTTGTTTATTTGTTACTATGCTTTCTTATCTCTCTGTCTGTGTCTGTGTCTGTGTCTGGAGTGTGTGTTGTTTATTTGGTTACATGCTTCTTTATCTCTCTGTCTGTGTCTGTGTCTGTGTCTGAGTGTGTGTTGTTTATTTGGTTACATGCTTTCTTTATCTCTCTGTCTCTGTCTGTGTCATCTGTCTGTGTCTGAGGTGTGTTGTTTATTTGGTTATTGCTTTCTTTATCTCTCTGTCTCTGTCTGTGTCTCTGTCTGTGTCTGAGTGTGTGTTGTTTATTTGGTTACATGCTTTTTTTATCTCTCTGTCTTGTCTGTGTCTGTGTCTGAGTGTGTGTTTTTTTATTTGGTTTACATGCTTTCTTTATCTCTCTGTCTCTGTCTGTGTCTGTGTCTGAGTGTGTGTTGTTTATTTGGTTATTTGCTGTCTTTATCTTCTGTCTCTGTCTGTGTCTGTGTCTGTTTTTCGAGTGTGGTGTTGTTTATTTGGTTACATGCTTTCTTTATCTCTCGTCTCTGTCTGTGTCTGTGTCTGAGTGTGTGTTGTTTATTTGGTTACATGCTGTCTTATCTCTCTGTCTGTGTCTGTGTCTGAGTGTGTGTTTTTTTATTTGGTTACATGCTTTCTTTATCTCCCCTGTCTGTGTCTGTGTCTGTGTCTCTGTCTGTGTCTGTGGGGCTGAGTGTGTTTTTGTTTATTTGGTTACATGCTTTCTTTATCTGTTTTGTGTGTGTGTGTGTGTGTGTGCGTGTGTGTGTGCGTGTGTGTGTGTGTGTGTGTGTGCGTGCGTACGCGCGTGTCTGTCAGATAGTGTGGTGCTACGAGATGCCTCATACTTCTCATTATGGATGTTTACGCTGGATCCTGGTTTTCTGTCCTTTTGTCGTCTGCTGCCAGTGCTGTCAGCTTTCTGTACATTTTGTTTCCCTACACAGGTCTTTAGCCTGAACGGCTTGGTCACAGTTGGGCTTGTCTGGGCTTCAGCTCCCTTCCCATTCCCCTCCCCCCTCTGTGTGTGTGTATGTCTAGTTTTGTATCGCTGTTGTGTGTTGGTGTGTGTGTGTGTGTGTGTGTGTCTATGTGTTTGCTAAGGATATGCGGCTTCCAAGGATATTATATGTGTCTGTTTTGTGAATATTAAGGGAATGAAATGAAAAATCATTTTGTTTTCTTTTTCTGCGTTTGATTTTGTTTGTTTACTTATTTGTTTGTTTTCAGTGAAATCTTATGGCATTTTTGGGGGTTTTTTTTGTTGTTGTCATTTTCAGTTATAGAATTTTTTTTTCAAAAAAGAGGATTGAAGTGAAAGCGTTTTTTTTCAGGGAAAAACTTTTCATGATTATGCATGATAGTTATTATTGCAGGCATGCACATGCAGTGTGTGTATGTGTGTGCGCATGGTGTGTGTGTTTTTGTATGTGTGTGTGTTGTGTGTGTGTGTGTGTGTTTTGGTGTGTGTGTGTGTGTGTGTGTGTGTGTGTGTGTGTGTTGAAGGTAAATTTTGAGGATTGATGGTTTTTTTTGTACCTGTATTTGTTGATGTGCATATGGATGTGTGTGTATGTTTGTCACTGTGCATGTGTGTGTGTGGTGGGGGGGGGGGGGGGGAAGGATGATTTTGTGTGTGTGTGTGTGTAATGTGTGTGTCTGTGACCAGTTTGAAGTCGGGTCTCGATGTGCCTGTTGCACAAGCTTCTGTCCTCCTATGTTAGCCTTTCATCGCCTTGTGGTGGTGGTGTGGCGATGATGTCAGAGTTGTCTTCCCTTTTCAGTTCTCACCCTGCCCCGAGGGAAACGCGGCAAAGGCTGGCCAAGTATCCACTGCTCCTTTCTTTCTGTTTGGCTTCAGAGCTCTGGCTTGGTGGGCAGACATTTAGCCCAAAAAGTAGAACACATCAGCAAATATTCTTTCCATCCCTCCTGGGTGGGACCAGCTTTTGTGGAACGGGGAATTTTGGGGGGTTTCCTTAAAGAATTTGTCCTTCAAAGCGTCGGGCTTATTGGATGTTAACCTCACCAGCAAACCAACTACTTATTTCCTCCACTTTTTACCTTGGTCAGGCGTTTGGGAAAAGTGGATTAAAAAAAAAAAGATTAATTGCATTGTATTGTAGGTGGTTAGCATAATGAGAAGTGGTGCGTGTGAATTGTTGGACATGTTATGGTCCCTTCGCATTGCAGATTCTGTGCCTTTTGATAGTGCTGATAAGTGGAATACTTGTGAAATTGTTTAGTCAGGTTGAAGAAGGTTTTTTTTGTTGTTGTTCATAGTTGCATAGTCCTGAAAATGTGTACAGCTGTGGCTGCTGGTTTTGCAATTTTGTGCATAGCTTTTTTGGCATTGGTGGTAGTGTCTTTTTCATTTGTTTGCCTTTTAGTCAAGAATGGACAGCCTGAAATGGAAGCTCTGTAAATATGATGCTGAATTTTCTCTTTTCGTACTGAATAACTAAGTATTTTCCCCACATCCTGTTGCCTTCAGCTCACCTCAGTATATGAACGTGTTTATTTTTTGGGCCCTTTAGCTCACCTCGTAAATGAACGCTGTTTATCTTTGGCCCTTTAGCTCACCTTGGTGAATGGATACATTTATCTTTTGGCACAGAAATTCTAAATGACAGGCCAAGCCTGATTGCATGTCCTGTGAATAAGTGTCATGTAGTGGGGAGTGCCGATCGGTCATGTTATAGTGGCTTTTGGAGCACCTGTCATGGTAAGGGCGCTGGCCAGTCTGCCTATCGGTCATGTACAGAGTGGCATTGGAGCACCTGTCATTGTAAGGGCACTGGCCAGTCTGCTTATCGGTCATGTACAGAGGGGCATTTGGAGCACCTGTCATGGAAGGGCACTGGCCAGTCTGCCTGGGAGTGCCCCTCAGGCAGGTGTCCCCCATGGCGTGCCAGCATTGCGGCAATACCGCACTTGCAGAAGCACTGCTGCTCAGCAGACTGTCAAGTGTTCACATGCTCGAAGGATCTTAGCAGAAGTGGGTGTACTCAATCACTAGCAGTGCCCATCACTTTAGCAGTATCCCTTCAGCCTCGGAATGCCTGTTTTGCACGAAATGCGCATTAGACGGGAAAGTATTTGTTTTTTCCTAGGTATCCATAATTCTGGGAATGCACCATCATAGGTGTGGCACTTGCCATCTGGCTGGGTGTTTCTTGATCAGGCCTTAGAGTGCCTGTCTTGGATAGCATTAACTGTTAACCCATATCTGATCAGAGTCGCGACATGGTTTAATGTTTGTGAGCCCCAGGCAGACGGCACAGTCTTTTTTCAGTGTCAGAACAATACACATTCCTGGACTAAGAAAGTCACCGGGTCCTATGCCCACAACCAAACAGAATGCACAGTCAGATCCAGATAAGCAATATGGAGGGGTATTGTTTGAAGTCTTGACTTATATTTCGCACATGTACACTACACATAATTGTATGTTTATCTAGGTCTTTGGTCTTTGGTCCCCATACACAAAATGCATGAAAATGAATTAAGATAGAGAAATCATCTTTGTTAGCATGAGATCATTAGGTTGAGGTCGCAAATCTTGTAAAGAACATTTGCCGTGAAGCTGTAAACAAGAATGTTGTGTAGTAAAGAATAGGTCGCCTTCAAATGTAGAAAACCTGATTCTCATTAAGAAGTGCCCGTCTTGCTGGGATCCCCCCACCCTCATCCACACCTCAGCCTCCCTTCTCCCCAGTGTTCCCAGGGTTGCCCACCGGGCCCAGACTCTGTGCGGTGTGTGATTGGTGTCTGTGTCGTGCCTGTTTTGTATGATGTGCAGTGATTGCCTCCCCTTTCCTCTCTCTTTCTCCCCAGCCCTGCGCTGAATGAGTCGTGGCATGACTGTACATAACTTCTGCTTCGTCCCCTCTGCTGCTGAATGAATGGCTGTCACGTCAGGGTGTCGAGGTTTTTCCCGAACCCTTGGGGACCTTGATCTCAGGGTGGATTTCTATGACTGTTTTAACTCTTTGGGGTTTTTGCTCATGATGTTGTTTGTAGGGGTCGGCTTGTCTTATTTACGGGCTCACAGTTTGAGATGAATGCATGAAGACTGCAATGGCTGTGTGAAGTTTTAGGGAGATGGAATTATGTCATCAACAGTTATTCTGTCCGTCAACAGGTTATGGCGTCTTCCCCAACCCCACAGCCCTCCCAGTCTCCTGTCTAGACACTTTTTGTTTTGGTTTAACATGTTTATTGTGTTTTTTGAAGAAGATTGAGTTATTTGGCTGTCGAGAATCTTATCATTCTGGTTGCGGATGCTGTGGGTGTTGTTGTTGGTGTTTTTTTTAGATGGAGTGCTGTCGGTGTTGTCATTGCTGCTGCATTGTTCACTTTAAATTGGTAGTTTCCCCAACACTCTTTAGCGTATTTCTTTATTTGCTTGTTTTGTTGTTTATTTGTGTGTGTGTGGTGTGGTATGTTTACTTTAGTTTAATTTATTTCATTCTGGTTTGGTTTGGTTTGGTTCATCAGTTTGGAGTGGACCTGTTTGTCAGTTTTTAAAAGGCGATGACGCAAATGGCCGCTGGCCGGGGCCCAGTAAAAAGAACACAAAGCGCACGTCCCCATTCAGGCTTCATTTTTCCCCTGTGCATGTCTGAGAAATGACTTGAACATCTGACATCTGATATAAAATTGCAATCAACATATATGACTGGAATATAGCATAAGTGAACATCAAGTATCAGCATATAAACTTGTGTATGAGTATCTGGATGTCAAGGTCATAATCTTAACAACGTTATCTGTCTGGAACGGGGCTGATGGAGATTTTTGAAAAAAAATTTTTGCCTTCTTTGTCCTCTGAAGTTGATTTTGGGTGACTATAAAGGATCCCTGTTTACAGATATAGCGACTCTTACAAACGGGACCCCCAAGCCTGCATCATGTGTCATACCACTGTTGTCACCTGCATCGTCAGTGAACAGGAAAACTTGAGCATGATTGACATTGGACATAATTACAGGACTAATTGTCAGATATCATTACCAAAAAAAAACGGCTATTTTAGGCATGACAGTTTTGAATGCTCACCATTCATATGCAAGTGGTTTGAGAGTTTGGGATGTTTTTTTTGTGATTTTTTTTTTTTTAATGGAAAGAGGAATTGTTTATTCTGTAAAAAAAAAAAAAAAGAGAAAGAAAAACCCCCGTGGTTTGAATATTGGATGTGATAGCTTTTCATTCTGCCTTTTTTTTATGGGTACGAGAAAGGCTTGAGGCATATTCATGTTTTCTTTTCGTTCCTCCAATGAACAGTCTTTATTAAGTTAATTTCTTGAGTTGTTGCATCAATTTGGGATATTGAAAATGGCAGTTTCTGTTGCTATTACTTTGAATAGACAATACATTTGTAGTGTTTATATTTTGAGGGGAAAAATCCATGTGATACAGGTATGAAATAGCACTGTAACCCTTGGTCCAGATAGTTGCTATTTTCAGTTTTCTTGGTCGAATACCTGTGAGAAAACGGAAAGTTTGTTTGTTGTTGTTTTAGTGACAGAAAAAAAAAAAAGAGTAAATGTGTACCTGCAGGGACGTGGATGTATTTGGATCTGATGGGGTTCGGGGTTTGTTACCACACACGGTGACAGTGAAAATGACCCCTCTTTTGAAAACTACCCGTGGGGCCCCCGCTTAGTCTTTGTTAGAATGTACATGGCTTGGAATGCTATGGAGTGGTCTCCTTTGCAGTGAAATCAAGCTCCTGTGTCTTGAGTTCGTTGTTATCTGAAAAAGGGAAACTTTTAAGAACTAGCATATTTACAAGAGACAACAACAACAGCAAAAAAAAAAGCGAACAAAAAAAAAGCAGAATTTTTGTGTTTGTGCAGACAATTATTTGTTTTTAAATTACTATCTGCAGAGTCAAAATATTTCAGTTTTTCAATTTTGTAACTTACATTTTCCGCTCCATCCTTTTGTGTTTTGTGTGTGGTGTGTGTGTGTGTGTGTGTTGGTTTCGTGCACGTGCGTGACACTTATGCCAAACTATAAAAGGTTTCGATCCACTCCCCAACTCATTTTCATCGTTAAAAGGTGGCAGGGCAATATAACACCCTCTTATTTTGTATAGCTGTAACAATGTTGGAAGACAATATAAAGAAAAAAAATTGGTGACAAAGTATTCCCGATCAGATGTAAGGCTGAGTGACGTGAATAGAAATCAGTTTATCATTTTAACAGCTTGTAACTTGAATTTTAGACTTTGCACAGTGAAATGAATGGCAGAGGTGTACACCTGACACACAGTGTTGTAATGGTTCACTGAACTCAGTGTCACAAATATCACATGAGACTGCTCAAGTATTCAAAAAGTTCAACTTGATGGACCATAGTCCTTGGCCCGTTGATGTTTGAGAACTGAACACGGGGGGGTGGCGATGTGGGCATTTCAGCCTGAGCCGGTGGGCGTTTGCGAGACAAAGGGGGGGCTGTCTCCGAACATGGAGGCCACCGCCACAATGGCAGTCTGGACGCCCCGGGGACCCCATCAAAACTCGTGCAGGGTCTTCACCGCATCGCCCTCTACGTACTGGGTGAGAAGAACCCGATGAAGGTGCGTTCTCAACATGGCTACATGTTGTTGTCTGTTGGGTTTTGTCGTTGTTGTTTGGTTTCTTCTTCCTGGTTGTAGTTTTTAGTCTTGCCTGCCTTCTATCTCTTTCTCTGTCTCTGTCTCGTCGCTCTCCTCTCTCTCTCTCTTTGCTCTCTCTCTCTCTCCCCCTTTCTCTCTCTCTCTCTTTGCTCTGTGTAACTGTCTGCCTGTTTGTCTGCCTGTCTGTCTCCTTTTCTCTCTCTCTCTCTCTGTCTAAAGTGTTACAAATGCTAGCAGTGTACGGCTGCACTGCCAGTGCCACTGCCGTGGAACAGCTGACAAACACTGGCGTGGTGGGAACATCTCTGTGCGCCATTTCAGGAATGTGAAGGTGGACGCCTTCCCCAAATGTGACTTCATTCCTGTGGATTTCTACGAAGTGCGTCACATCAAGGCCAGCTTCAAAAAGCTGATGCGAGCCTGCGCCCCAGCCGACCCCTGTTGCAAACTCTGACCAGGGTTCCTCAAGGGTGTGGAGGACTCGGATGGCTGCCACAGGTGAACACCTGTTTGAACGTGGTGTGTGTCCTGAACATACAATGCTCATCTATGATTGTCGGCATGAAGTGAAAAATGCAGTTACTCTTATGCGCTGAACTTAAGATGCTGATATATGGTTGTAGACATGAAGTTATAAATAAATTTTCTTATGCACTTACAAGATGCTGATATACGGTTGTAGACATGAAGTTTTAAAAAAAAATTCTTCTTTGCATGTAAACAAGAGTGTTTTTTATATTATATGTAAAGCGTTTAGAGCCCTAATCTAAGAGAATAGGCGCTATAAAATTAACATTATTATTATTATTATTGTTATGCACTGAACTTAAGATGCTGATATATGATTGTAGACATGAAGTGAAAAATGCAATTATTCTGATTCACTGAACTTAAGATGCTGATATATGGTTGTAGACAAAGAAGTAAAAACAAATTCTTCATATGCATTGAACATAAGATGCTGATATATGGTTGTAGACATGAAGTTAAAAACAAATTCTTCGTATGCATTAACATAAGATGCTATATATGGTTGTAGACATGAAGTTAGAAATAAAATTCTTCGTATGCATTGAACATAAGTGCTGACATATGGTTGTTAAACATGAAGTTGATTGTAAGCTGTGCTTAATGCATTTCACTTTGTTTTCACAAATTATGCTGTTGTGAATGGCTTGTTTTTCTGTTAATTCTGTTAAAAGGGAAAATTTAAGTGTGAGTCGATGTTGAGTGTTTGTTGCATGTTTTTTTTTAACTGTTGTCATGTTTTGTTGGATGATATGTGGAGATTCAATCACAGAGTATGTGGAGTGGATGTGGTTGCATGCCTTTGGGGAGAGAGAGATAAATGGAGAATTAAAGAGTTTTCTGACTCTTGAGGGGGCAGAGGTGTTAGGTCATTAGGGGTCGTCGGGCTGTTTTAGGGACGAAGTGTTGGGTCATTTGGATCCTGTGATTGTTTTGGGGGTTTGAGGGGTCATCTGACTGTCCTTGGACCCGAAATGCTGATTTGTAGGATGTTCTGGAGACAGAGGTGTTTTGGTCATTACAGATCGTCGGACTTTTTCTAGACACAGAGCTGATGGGGTTATTTGCAGCCCCTTACCGTTCTGTGAAGACTGACAACTGTTGACACGGGTATTTGTGTGTATGCGTGACTGTCTGTGTGTGAGAGGGGGCATGTGTTGTGTGTGTGTGTGGTAGAGAGGAGGGGACAAATTTTGTGTGTGTGTGTGTTTTGATTTAGACTCGGTCTTTCCGTTGTCACGAGAACCCTGAAGGTCTGTACACATAACATGTGATTGTATTTTGGTGATCATGATGAATGTTTAGACCCAGTCAATTTTGAGCGTGTTTTTAGGGAGCCTTATTGTGTATGTCTGTGTTTACAGCTCCAGAACATCCTGCAGTTATCAGGCCCCAAGTGGTGGACTTGTTGATTTTGCAGGGAGCCTCCGTCCCTGGTGTGTCTGGAGGTGGATGGACATCACTGCGGAGGTTACCTCAATCACTCTGTCTCTGTCTTTCTGTCTATCACTCTTTGTTTAGTCTCTCACGCTCGCTCTCTCTCTCCTCCTCTCTCTCTCTCTCTCTCTCTCTCTCTCTCTTTTCTCTCTCTCTCTCTCTCTCTCTCCATTCCCTATCTTTGTCTCTCTCTCTGTTCCCCCTCCTCCTTTTGTCACCGTCTCTTCTTCTTTCGTTTCCCTCTCCTGCTTCTGTTTTTACCCTGCAAAATTCTGCAGAGGGTGATGTTAAATTTTAAAAACTGATCTGTCCTGTGGCAAAAGTTTTGCTTTCTTTTGTGTGCTTTCTTCCCCAGTTGCATGTTTTTTCCCCACAATCATTTCGACACCCCCGTTCACAGCCCATCCTGTTGCAGTCTCGGCACCACAGTCCTCAGTGAGCAATCTGTTCAGATCATCATGAACCCACTCAAACAAAGGACACACTGCACTGCTGCGGAGTCACTTTGTGCTGTTCTGTGGTGGCCTGTTCTGACCCAGTATGTACAGGAGGACACACAGTAAGCCCTCCACTGACAATTTTTGTGGCCGCAGAGCCAGCGCGGTGAACATAACCTCTCTGGAGAGCCCCACCTTGTTTCCCTATAGACAGTTTCCTCGTGAACTTGCTGATTCAAAGAGCTTTGATGTGAACTCGCCACAGATATAAGCTTGCAGAGGAAAACTGAACTGAGAACACCAGAAGAGTTCGCTAGGAAAGGGTCACAGGGTTTGATACTTGTTTTCTGATGATTTAGGAGGATGAGGGTAATGAAGGTGATGCTGTTGAAACCATACGGATCAGAGACTACTTGAAAAAGCCCGTACTTACACTTCCTTTCATAATTGTCAATTAGACCGATACATTAAACACTCATAGTGGGGGTCTGATTGCTGAACAACTTAAAACTCTTGTAGTGGGGGTCAGAGTATCTAAGCAACACGCTCAGGATGCATCCTTCAGTTGGTTTAGATTTGACTGTGTAGTTCCAGTCTTCCTTCTTAGCTCATGACACACGCAACACTTGGTAGGGGCCAGGTGGACCAGAATGTCCTCAAAGGAATGTCTGTGATGAGACTCAAATGCATGATCTCCCAGCCTACAGGTTGGCAGCATGTTCTGAGGGGCTTCTTATTGACCAGGTCCTCAGCTTATTGGAGGAACTCCTCTTCGGACAGGTCTTCAAACAAGTTGGACAGACTTACTTTGGATGGGTCTTCATCTGGTTGGAGGGTCTTTTTTGAGATGGATAGCTACCAGAGTGGCCTTCTTTTGACTGATATTCAACCAGACGGGCTTGCTTTGGACAGGTCTTCAGCTAGTGGGAGGGCCCTTTTTTTGGACATGTTTTCAATCAATTTGACGGTCCTTTTTTTTGGATAGCTCTTCATCTAGGGGTTTGTTTTTCAGAGTCCACACGGATCGACTGGAGGGGAAAACCCTTCAGGTAAGGGAAAAAACTCTGGGAGAGTGTGACACCAGAAGGTCTGCAAGGAGAGTTTGACACCAATGGTCTGCAAGGAGAGTTTGACACCAGATGGTCTGCAAGGAGAGTTTTGACACCAGAAGGTCTTCAAGGGAAAAAATCTCGGGCATGTGTTTTGGCCCTGAACTCTGAACACTCCAGTGGGAGCCAGGCCCCATCCAGGCATGACTCCCCCGATGTCCTTCTGTTGTTAGGTTTGCATTTCACACTTTTCCTGGATTTGAATCAGCAATTTCTGGGGAAGTGGTGTCGCCTTTTCAGACGATGTTTGCCTGCAAATTTGGGATTGGACATTTGTTTTGAGTGAGAAATCTAACCCCTTTTGAAGTCCACTTTTGTTCCTCCTGGACCCGATCCATCGGAACTTTTTTTTTAGCTTCCTCTGCCATTGCCCTTTTGGGTTTTGGTCCTCTTCTTACCAAAATTTGGGAGCTGTTTCAAGAGATTATAGCTCCAACCTCTGTATCTAGGATTTTGGCTGGGGCAACCAGATTCCCTCAAGCTACTGGCTACACTGGTTTTCTTTCCAGTCTTTTTGGATGTGGGGTTGCTCCATTCTGCTTATGTGTTGGCGCTGTGAATCTGATCTGAATCAGTGGTTTCTGATGACCTGTCTGCAGTATTTTGATCTGAATCACTGGTTTTGATGACATGTCTGTAGTATTTTTGATCTGAATCAGTGGTTTGATGACCTGTCTGCAGCATTTTTATCTGAATTTAGTGGTTTTGGGACCTGTCTGTAGTATTTTTATCTGAAACAGTGGTTTTGATGACCTGTCTGTAGTATTTTGATTCTGAATCAGTGGTTCTGATGACCTGTCTGCGTATTTTGATCTGAATCAGTGCTTTTGATGACCTGTCTGCAGTATTTTGATCTGAATCAGTGCTTTTGATGACTGTCTACAGTATTTTGATCTGAATCAGTGCTTTTGATGACCGTCTGTAGTATTTTGATCTGAATCAGTGGTTTTGATGACCTGTCTGCAGTATTTTGATCTGAATCAGTGCTTTGATGACCTGTCTGTAGTATTTTGATCTGAATCATTGCTTTTGATGACTGTCTGTAGTATTTTTGATCTGAATCAGTGGTTCTGATGACCTGTCTGTAGTATTTGATCTGAATCAGTGCTTTTGATGACCTGTCTGTAGTAAAGATCTGAATCACTGGTTTTGATGACCTGTCTGTAGTATTTTGATCTGAATTACTGGTTTTGATGACCGTCTGTAGCATTTTGATCTGAATCAGTGGTTCTGATGACTGTCTGTAGTATTTTGATCTGAATCAGTGCTTTTGATGACCTGTCTGTAGTAAATGATCTGAATCAGTGCTTTTGATGACCTGTCTGTAGTATTTTGATCTGATCAGTGGTTTTGATGACCTGTCTGTAGTGTTGTTGATCTGAATCAGTGGTTTTGATGACCTGTCTGTAGTAAATGATCTGAATCAGTGCTTTTGATGACCTGTCTGTAGTATTTTGATCTGAATCAGTGCTTTTGATGACCTGTCTGTAGTATTTTGATCTGAATCAGTGGTTCTGATGACCTGTCTGTAGCACAATATCAGGTCTCATGCCACTTTTTTTTCTGATGATCTCGGGATTGTTTTCCTAGTCTGGAGTGCCAGCTGGGGCACTCCGGTCATCCATACCATCCAACACATCCTGCTTCTTACTCTTGATGTCACAACTGGCCTTCTGTCATGTAGAAGTCAATGTTGGGGCTTCTGGTGGTGTAGACTCACTTGGGCGGTGCTAACTACAAGTGTGATCTCTCTAAGGGGCTTGTTTGTGTCTCCATGTGTAACTTCCCTGGGTCACTGCTGCTCTGCATCAACTTCAGACATGTTACACTGTTTATTTGCCACGACAAAGCGATACACTTACTGCATTTTCTTCGTTTGTTCGGAAAATACGATTAGCATCCCACTTTTGGACACTCATTTCATACTACTTGGATATTTTTTTTTCTTCTTACTTTTGTTATTTGTTGAAATTCTATGAATTGTATTCAGAATATAACCCCTGTGTTGAAGTTTTTTTTGTGTGTTTGTGACTGGAACAGGTGGTGAGTGTGGCGGAGGTGTTGCTAGACCCCTATACGCACCCCGGAAGGGTTCAAGGCCTTGGTGGAGAGAGAGTGGCTGGCCTTTGGTCATCGCTTCACCCATCGGTCAACCAGACGGCAGCTAACCAGGCCAAATGGGTTTGCTCCGGTCTTCCTGCAGTTCCGGGACTTTGTGCCCCAGGTGGGCTGACTCTTGCTCCTTCTCTCACCCATCCTTGTTTGTCCCATACAGATTGTTAAGCAAAAATTTTATGGGTTTTTTTTTTCTCCCAGGGACAGATCGGGGGCAGGCTCTGCCTAAAATTTAATCCTTGATCAAATTTAAAGTTTTCTGACTTCTGAGTTGTCTTCATAATCTTCACTGAGTGTTACACTGTTTCATGCTCGCTTGTTTCAGGGAGATAATTTCATTTAAAACAGTTTTTACTTCAGGTTAGAAATTAAACTGCCCTCAGCAGTGTGTTACTGATGTTTTTACATGTAGATGTGAAATCCAAACACATGGACGTAAAAGGCTCAGCTGACTGTAAGCAACGGGGCGTGTACTGACCTACATTAGATAAAACCTGGCATGGGCCATAATTTTAAGGGCATTAAAGGCCGGACCAGCACACTGAATAACATTGGTCAAGAATCTGTTTGATTTTTATCGTTTACGGGTCCCTTACAACCTGCCCCCCCCCCCCCCCCCACACAACACACACACCCATACCATAACATCCAGCTATTTACATACCACAGTGGCTTCATGCCCCAAGCGATGAAGTGTAGGTATGCGAGAGGTAAAATGTTTTACTTTTCTTGATTCCTAGTGGAAACTAAAACAGATAACGTGGCACATGGAAGCCAGCTAATTCATGCTGCTGTGACTGTGACCAG
Organism: Conus ventricosus; assembly: GCA_018398815.1. Classification (NCBI taxonomy): domain Eukaryota; kingdom Metazoa; phylum Mollusca; class Gastropoda; order Neogastropoda; family Conidae; genus Conus; species Conus ventricosus. Next base: position 37,034 of record JAFLJL010000647.1, on the reverse strand, counting down.
ATTCACCACCAGTTCCCCTGTCGTTCGAGTTCAACCAGTACTTCCTCAATTTCATTGCCTACACTATGTGTCGAACCGCTTTCGCACCTTCATGCGGACAACGAGTTGGAGCGTGGGAAGCTGGCTGGCTGCTGGACGAGAAGAGGCCGGGGGCGTGGCATGGGGGGGGAGGTGGCCGAAGGTCAAGGCTTTTCTCCCAACATAGCCTGCACGCACAGGTCATCGGGGCTGTGGGACTACTTTGACAGCGCATAGGAAGCAGCCTTCTTCACCAACTTTTTGTTCAGTCCTCATGACCAGGAAGCTTGGTAGCCTTTCATGACTGCTGTGGAGAGTGTGTGTGTGTTATGTGTGTGTGTGTGTGTGTGTGTGTGGGTGTGTGTTGGGTGTGTGTGTGTATGTATGTTGTGGTGTGTGTGTGTGTGTGTGTAGGGTGTGTGTGTGGGGTATGTGTGTGTGTGGATGTATGTATGTGTGTGTGTATGTGGTGTGTGTGTGTGTGTGTGTGCGTATGCGTAGTGCATGTGTGTGTATGTGTGTGTGTTCCTTTGTGTTTTCTTACCTTTTCTTTTTCTTAAAGGCAAGGTGGTCAGAGTGAAAACAGGGCGGGGACAGAAAGATTAAAGCTGGTTTTTTTTATTCACATTTTTCCTTCTTAAATTGACACGCTGTTCTGTATTTTACTTTGGATGGCAAATAATGTCTCTGAATGCATGAATTTTAAAAAAAAAAACCCTGTTGAAAATAAGATTGTACTTTAACCATAGATATGTCTCTTTGATAGATACTGATATTTAAACATTATTGCAAAGCTAGTATAAATGACATATTTATATTTATATTGAAGTTGCAAATTCACCAAGACATAGAACTTGTATGTATGCTGTTAGTGTTAAACCCAAATCCTGGCTGACCTGCTTTAAAAACCCTTTTCGATGACGCAAACACACAAAGCACGTGCGCACACACATACACACACAAACACAACACACACACACACACACACACACCACACACACACACACACACACACAACAATAACACACACCGATGGGAATATTTCACAAAGCTGACCTAAATCGTTTTGACTGGCTAAGTTCATCCATACTGGATGGGGAGTCATGCGGACTGACTGAGGTTTTTCTTCACCGTTTGCGTCAGGTGCTTCGACCACCTCCAAAAGTCTCCAACCTGGTGGTGTGGGACTACTACGTGACAGAGGACCTGGCTCATGGCCCGTCCTTCGACGCAGAAATAGTGGACAGCGAGCTGCGGGGCAGAACACGACATGCTGCCCGACAGTGCGCTGCCACGGCGGAAGAGCGACGGTCATCCTCAATAGTTGCTATGACAACAAACACTCTTCAGCAGCCAAGACTTCTTCCGGCACCGTTCGGTATGGTCATAACAGAGTGATTTTTGTGCTTATATATATGCGTTTTTGTGCGTGTGTGTGTGTGTGTGTGTGCGTGTGCTGTGCGCGTGTGTTCCATTGTCTTAAATATCCAGTGCTTTTTGCTTAGTGCTTTTGTCATATCTTGTATGTCAATGACCAAACCAATAGGCGAAAGCTTTGAAAGAAAGTCCATGGGGGGAGGAACCAGTGAAACATATGAACATGTTATCTTGTGTGTGTGTGTGTGTGTGTGTGTGTGTGTGTGTGTGTGGTTTTGTATGGCGTTGTATAGTGAATATATATCTGTCTTTATTTTTGTGAGAGAGAAAGAGAAAGTGAGTGTATTTCAACTAAACTGAGCAAAAGGATGTAGTGTAGTAAACTGATAAATGTAACGGAGGATAGAAATGACAACAATTCTTTATTTTCAATACGTGCAACTGATGGTTTTGAAGTAGGCATTTTTGCAGTTGCTGCTCACTAGCACAGTCGAGATTGGAAAATTAGTGTACAGAAGTACATGTAAAGACTGTGCAGTAAAATTTAATTTAAAAGTAAAGGAGGATGGAAATAATGGTGATTGTTTATTTCCATAACGGTGCAACTGATGGTTTGAATGAGGCATTTTGTCCTTGTGG
>JAFLJL010000647.1:0-30000 GCA_018398815.1 Conus ventricosus | reverse complement strand
AAGAGTGATGTCATCAAGTGAAGCATAATGTCTTGCCAGCCGTTCATCAAGAGCATGGCACTCATCTTCAAGCAGGTCATGGTGTTTTTTGACAACACCCAGCAAGATGTGAAGGTAGGAGGTGTCACCTGCTTCAGTTCTATGTCTAAAACTGGTTTTCTGATGACATTGTGAATAGTTTGGCTTTTGATTTCATTTTTCCTGCATCGCTTATACTTCTGATAGTCCCTCTTGATCTGACTGACCGTTCTCTTGCTGATGTTTCCTTCATTGTTCTCCGGGGCGCCAGCATCTGTGTCTTCGTTGTTGTGCAGTACAGACAGGGTGGATCCCTGTGCACCTGACGTCCATACATTTAGTTAAAAAGTCATAGTCTCCAAAGAGAAAAAGGCGAGTTTGTTTGCCTCTCCATTCCATGCTTTCAAGGTCTTCAATTTGCTCTTTGTAAGGGTCCAACAGTCTTCTTAGGTTTTCAGGGGTGTCCTTACATTCAGCAATGGTCATAATGCATGTGTTATGCTTTGAATTAGCGTTCACCAGGTTGCTATTTGAAGCATCATTTTAAATGATCCGCCTCCATGGTCACCGCCAATCTTGATCCAGATTTCGTTCTCTGGAATACTCTCATCATGCCATGTTAATCGGCCTTGATGTCATAAGCATCCAGCAGTTTGGTGACAAATGCTGGGACATCCTTAATGCCTGCAGAAGGTGTTGGAACCAGTTCCATAATCCCATCGATCTCATTCCAGACCTCCACACTTCTCATCTGACATTCTACTTCTGCACACTGTGCTTTGACTTGTTCTTTCCTTTCTTTCTGTTCACTGGCAAACTGTACCCCGAGCCTCCTATAGAACTGTTTGTGCAGCTGTACTTTGTCAAACTGAGGCCAAGTGCCGCACGAAGGGCAGGACCTTGTTTTGCAGTTACAGATACTTGACCACATTTCGCTTCATTAAGAACCAGCTGTTTGCGTACTTTGCTTGCCGTCTTCAGTTCTGTGCCCTGCTGTTTGGCCGCATCTTGTTCAGTGTCTCCTGATACATTCAAACGAATTTTGTTCATTTCTTTTGCTCGCTTCTTCTGAGTGGTGTTCGAGCTTCACTGATGCTTTCCGAGGTTTTGTAATTTTTTTCAGCACAATCGGCTGTCACCAGTTTGGCATGTGAGTCATTTTATCACTGGACTGTGAGAGCTTAATGCGGGCAAGTTTTGTGAAATAAGCTTCTTCTGTGTTTGTCAGTGGTGCCTTCAGCTGACTCAAAGGCCTGAGGATTCTTTTCTGAATGGAGACTGTCACGACCGACCCTGGAGGTCTGCCCTGACAGGATCGGTCTAGGTGGGAGTGAAGGGAGATGACTGACCACACACGCTCCGCAAGAGACCACACAATAAAGATTACGATACAACACCCCATTTATTCACACCAGCAAAATAAACATTCCAACACACGCACCATGCACGATCACAATAAAGCACTCCAACGCACACAACATGCACAATCACGATCAAGCACTCCAACGCACACAACATGCACAATCACGATCAAGCACTCCAACGCACACAACATGCACAATCACGATCAAGCACTCCCACGCACACAAATGCACAATCACGATCAAGCACTCCCCACCCACACATGCACGATTATAAATAAATATTTCGCCATACGACGTACACGATCACAATTACAGCATTCCAGCACATATGACATATACACAATTATAAAGAAATATTTCCAGTATCGATCCTTTCTCACACCATGGAGTGCGTCCACATCCCTGCCCCTGTCAAGTCTGCTGGGAGGCACCCTGTCGCACTAGGTGCTCCGAGCCGGGTTGGTTCTCGCAGGGAGTCGCCCAAAGCCGACACCCTCGACTCCCAAGCGGGCAGTGAAGAGGTTGTCCCGGGGGGGGGGGGGGGGGGGGACGTAGCTGTTACTGGAGGTCCTGGACGGGGGTCCAGGCCGGCCAGTCAAGACGGCGGGCTCCTCTAGCAGTCCACGGTTCCCGACCAAGGCGTGGCCTCGTACCAGCGCGTGGCACCATCCCGTCCGTGGTCTCAGCCAGAACGTGGGCCTCGACCAGCACGTGGCACCATCCAGTTCGTGCTCCAGGTGAAGCCCCGAGAGGGGGAGGACGTAGCTGGGAGGAGAGTCGAAGAGGAGGGAAAGATGAAGGAAGGAGGAAGGAAGAAGGGTACTGGAACCCTGCCGTCAGTACGTCTGACCATTGCTGTCAAGTCTTAGCCACTCGCATGATGGGCGAGGGGAAGTGTATTCAACGCACACAGTAAACACATTGAATCAAGTCTTCTCACACGATGCAGGTAAAAGACTGCATCAAATCAACAGGTTATAAAACAAATATGAATTTCTTCACCTTCTCTCACTCACGCTTAACGTTTTCCTTCCTTAGGAAATAAATCAACACAGGGACCATCGCTTAATAACTGCCACCACATTTGCAATAGTAATTCAATGGCATAATTGTCACTTTTTTATAAACAATTTCAAAATAACACAAATCTCCAACCACGCATCCGAACGACAAATCATGCGCACGCACGCTCGTGAACATAAAACTCGCTCTCCTTGCACACACAAACAGACGGTGGCCGAAGGATAAAAGTCCGGCGAATGTGACAGGGGCGGACGAGCGAGACAAGCAAGTTCCAACCCTGAATCACCAGGTTCTCTCCCTTCCCCACCGACTACCGCATCACCAGATACATAAACAGGAGAAAGAATTTTGGAAATAATTTAGAATGGCCAGGTTAAAGATGGAATTAACCAGAAAAAAGGTCTCACACAATATTTCTCTTACAATTTCGAAAACAAAGAAAATTGCGCAAAGTAAAGACTAAGCCGGCTAACAACAACAAATCAAAACAAACAGACCACGAAACTGATGCTTACCAGCTACCCGTGGGTGACCCGAAGAGGGGGGTCAAAGGACTCTCTCTACCTCTGTCCAGTCGAGAGGACAGAGGCGAAGATGCGGAAACAGAAGAAATGATGTCCCTCTCCTACAGGCCGACTGCAGGAATTGAAAGTACTGACTGTACTCTCGATGATAAGGTAAAGAACCAGGACTGGAGCAGGCCCCCCCAGAGACATCTTCCGCTCGAGTGAAGAGCTAACCTCCCTCAGCAATGGCGGCCAACATGCCTGCTGCGTCACAGAGTGAGCATACTTCAAACTAAAAGAAACGAAGCACGTGCGACAGGTAAAAAAGACAGGCGAGAGGCCGATAGACAGAAAGTTCGAGAGAAAGGTACCGGCCACCCGTGAACTTGCAGGATGAATAGCACGGGCGGTGGAATTAGAGAGAGAGAGAGAGAAAGCAAACCGAAGTTGAGCTGAACCACACCAAGGTGCAACTGCACCACAAGCCACCCCAAGGGACGGATACACGACAACAGCAACGACAATAAACAAATAAGTAATTCCGCCACCCTAGGTGGGTCGAACGTCGTAGGCCTCGTGAGAAACTCGTGACAAACCCCCTTCTAAAAGCGTCTGTTTCTCTGAGATACAGTGCTCCTTTAAACCCTCGTCGCATGTGCAACTTCACAACAATGGGACCGAACCCAACTCTCTGCGATCGACAGAGTACGACAAATCCAATACAAACATTCCACGATAGAATCACACGGGGAAATACATAATACTACATTTATCAAACAACTAAGCAAACCTTCCAACCATGAAAGTAACAATCCGAACCATTGGTGATTCACTCCCGTTAAACCTCACTGAAGTGACAACTGTCACTACACCTGATACAGAGACCAAAAAGGGATATAACGCGGGTTGAGGGGAGGTGTCCCTCTGACTGATTTTCTAATATGCTAACTACGGAGCTCGGCTAAGATAGTCAGCATCCGTATTACAGGAACCCTTGTTTATGACGGAAAGTGAACGCATGACTCTGCAGTTCCACTGCCTAACTCATGAGTCGATGACTGACTGGCCGGATCCGGTCCAAGCACTGGAGAGGATGATGATCGCTCTCAGTACAAACTTCCGGCCGTACTTCTTCTTGGGCACGCCAGTGCGCGTCCAAATCTGCCTGAGAGACTCAGCAACAGTAGGGCATCGATAGTCCTAAGCGGGGCAGCCTCTGGGTATCGACTCGCAGATTCTACCACTACCGAAGTGTAGCGGTGACCGCGATCGGATGGAGGATTAATGGGTCCCACCAGGTCAACCCAACCTTGCTGAATGCCTCCCCAACCCGTGGCACTGACCCTAGGGGAACACGCTTCAAGCGACCCTTAGGCGTTGTCCGTTGGCAGACATCGCAACTGCGGCAGTACTGCCTAACCTGTGAGTTCATCCCTGGCCAAAAGAAGTCTTGTCTTACTCGCTCGAGAGTTCCGCTTGGAGCCCATATGACCGCCATGGGGGAATCGTGGGCCTGCCGGAGAACAGACTCTCTCAAGCTTTGGGGAACAACAAGCTGTTTGGCCACACGATCTGCCAGAGTGACAACCCTAAAGAGGATCCCCTTGTGGAGCTTGAAGCTCACCTTGGCGTGTTGGGCAGACTGAGCGGGACGACCCACCAGTTGTCGCAGGCGTTGGACATCAGAGTCCCTGGCCTGAAGAGAACAATGGAAGCAGGATCGGCACTCGCAAGGACCTCGTCAGAGATCGGCTGAAAAAACGGGACGCAACTCCTGTTCCTGCTTCTCAGCTTTGGCGCGTGTGGTAACTCCCACACACGCCTGTACAGGCAGATCCGTAGACACGGACTGACTGCGTCCGTCCGCAAAGGTAATGGTATTCCCTATGATAAGGGAATACAGAGGTCGCTCCACCGCGATGGCCCATACTTCGCCACAGAAGTAGGGGGGTGGAGATAGGAATAAGTACAGAAGGACGGGTGGAGGTTAAAACCAGCCTCCAACCCGCACACATCTAACTAGCGCCCCGCCGGGCCTTAGGGGAAACTAAATCCTTATCCACAAAGAGTGTTGATGCTCCCGAATCCCTGATGGTGTCGACTAAGGATGAACCAACAACAGAGACAAACACTGCACACTCTGTACCACCAGAAGCTGGGATGGAACCCACGTTAGCCGAGGCACGAGGATGCTGGAAAGGACTAGCCCCATGACTACCAGCGGCTCTAGGGCAATCTTTCCTGATGTGGCCAGGACGACCACAAAGAAAACAAAATCGAGGTGCTGAGGTCCCCGATGGATTGCCTGCCTTGTTCACCCACTAGCAGTTGTCGGCCCCTTATTGCTACAAAATCCTGTGGAGGGCTTCCTCTCCGTATCTGGGCGATGCCCATAAGCCCTGCGAGCTTCAGCAAACACCTCAGCTGTGTGAATCGCAGCCGCGAAATCCTGAGGTGCTGTCTCGCCTATCCGGATCCTCAACTCTGGGGACACAGTGTTGGTGAGCTGTTCAATGAGGATCAGATCCTCCAGCTCCAACTTAGCTAACTGACGCCAGTTACCCTAGCGTCTTGCGCAGCCTATCACCAAACTGCACGAAGGTCTCATCATTATTCTTCTTCATGGACCTAAACTTCCTCCTGTAGGTCTCTGGGGTAAGGTGGAAACGCTTACGCAGAGCCAACTGCATGTCTGCATAGACGCACCTTCATTTAGAGTGAGCACACATCCCTTGCAGCACCAGATAATCCAGAAAAAAAGGTGCATAGCCTTTTGCTCCTCAGACAATGGTATGAACAAGCAACCTTGTCAAAATGCTCTAAGAACATGTCAATGTCCTCACTAGGTCTGAACTCTGGAAGCTTTAACTTTGGGCCTCTAACTCTATCACCTGCCTGGTGATTAACCCCTGGTTTACAGATGCGGGAGCCTGCGAAAGAAGTTGTTCATCTCTTCCCTGCGTAGAGCCTCCTGTCTGGCAGCCTCCTCTCTACGTTGATCCAACTCTTCCCGACGGAGGGCAGCCTCCTCCTACGCTGAGCCTCCTGTCTAGCAGCCTCCTCCCTACGCAGAATAGCCTCTTCCTTTACGCAGAATCTCCTGTCTGTCAGTCTCCTCTCTGCGCAGACCCTCCATCCTGTCTAGCTCTTCCCTACGAAGGCTTCCTGCCTGTCAGCCTCTTCCCTACGCCGATCCTCCTGTCTGGCAGCCTCCTCTCTACGCTGCTTTGCCTCTTCCCTACGGAGGGCCTCATCCTCCCGTCGCTGTCGCTCTAGAAACATCAGGACGGAAGTGATGTTCCTGGGCGGGGTTCACCACTCCCGACACGGGAGGATGATCCGTCTGACCCGTCCCTTGGGTCTCGACTTTCCCATAAGGAAAGTCTTCTGGGGCATGCCCCTTACGGGGGGAAGCCTGGAGAGGAGAAGGTTTCGGTCTCTGCGACTCAACAGAAGCCCACAGTTGCTTCGCTATACTCTGACGCTTCCGAGCGGAAGTGCCAGTCGGGGTCTCGACAGGGAGACCCCCCAGCGAAGAGGTAGTAAAAGTACTCACTGGACTACCTGCTACAGCACTGGAATAGGTAGAAGTTACCGTAGTCGAAGTACTGGTACTAATTAGTAGGGACTACAGTAACATTTTGAATACCCTTCTTCTTCGACGCCCGCGTCGCCACACCACCGGCGCCGGACGTCGCCATGACAACAATATCCTACGGTTTTTCAAATACAGGGGAAAGACAATTCCACTAGAAAAAAAAAAACAAATATTTTAGGGGCGTGTGTACATGTGTGTATGTGTGTGTGTGCGTGTGTGCGGACAAGTTTCCGGCTGCTCCCACTCTGGCAACACAGCGCTCTACAACACGAGCAACAGTGCGGTGGGGCTCACCGAAAAAAAAAAACAAAACAAAAACTATGTCCGGCTGCGCCCACTCTGGCAACACCGCGCTCTACAGCACGAGCAACAGTGCGGTGGGGCTGGCCGAAAAAAAAAAAACAAAAACAAAAACCTAGCAGACGGGATCCGGAGAGAGGAAAAAAAAAAACACTAGCGTCCGATACAACCCCCTGTACTCAACAACTGGTAGAGAGAAAAAAAAACAAGAACTGGCTAAATACAACACAGGAATGGAAGACTGAGCGGCAACAGAAGGGCAAGACTTACGGCGTACCTGCGTGAGGTACCCGGCGGAAGGAGGTCTGGACGCGGTCGACTCCCTTGGTCTCACCTCGACTCCCGAGTCACGCCGGATGTTCCCTCAGGCCACCAAAAAGACTCCCTTCACGCTAGAGTCACCCAGCAACCACCCACGAACAAACACGACAAACTGACTAAACATATACAAAACAGACAAAACTAAACAGGTACTCTGCGAAACGAGAGAGAGACAGCCAGAGCCCTTCACATCCCGGACGAGCCCCCACAATTGTCACGACCGACCCTGGAGGTCTGCCCTGACAGGATCGGTCTAGGTGGGAGTGAAGGGAGTGACTGACCTCACACGCTCCGCAAGAGACCACACAATAAAGATTACGATACAACACCCCATTATTCACACCAGCAAAATAAACATTCCAACACACGCACCATGCACGATCACAAATAAAGCACTCCAACGCACACAACATGCACAATCACGATCAAGCACTCCAACGCACACAACATGCACAATCACGATCAAGCACTCCAACGCACACAACATGCACAATCACGATTTAAGCACTCCCACGCACACAACATGCACAATCACGATCAAGCACTCCCACACCCACAACATGCACGATTATAAATAAATATTCGCCATACGACGTACACGATCACAATTACAGCATTCCAGCACATATGACATATACACAATTATAAAGAAATATTTCCAGTATCGATCCTTTCTCACACCATGGAGTGCGTCCACATCCCTGCCCCTGTCAAGTCTGCTGGGAGCACCCCGTCGCACTAGGTGCTCCGAGCCGGGTTGGTTCTCGCAGGGAGTCGCCCAAAGCCGACACCCTCGACTCCAAGCGGGCAGGAAGAGCGTGTCCCGGGGGGGGGGGGGGGGGACGTAGCTGTTACTGGAGGTCCTGGACGGGGGTCCAGGCCGGCCAGTCAAGACGGCGGGCTCCTCTAGCAGTCCACGGTCCCGACCAAGGCGTGGCCTCGACCAGCGCGTGGCACCATCCGTCCGTGGTCTCAGCCAGAACGTGGCCTCGACCAGCACGTGGCACCATCCAGTTCGTGCTCCAGGTGAAGCCCCGAGAGGGGGGAGGACGTAGCTGGAGGAGAGTCGAAGAGGAGGGAAAGAAGAAGATGAAAGGGGGAAGGAAGAAGGGTACTGGAACCCTGCCGTCAGTACCGTCTGACCATTGCTGTCAAGTCTTAGCCACTCGCATGATGGGCGAGGGAAGTGTATTCAACGCACACAGTAAACACATTGAATCAAGTCTTCTCACACGATGCAGGTAAAAGACTGCATCAAATCAACAGGTTATAAAACAAATATGAATTATCTTCACCCTTCTCTCACTCACGCTTAACGTTTTCCTTCCTTAGGAAATAAATCAACACAGCGACCATCGCTTAATAACTGCCACCACATTTGCAAATAGTAATTCAATGGCATAATTGTCACATTTTATAAACACATTTCAAATAACACAAATCTCCAACCACGCATCCGACGACAAATCATGCGCACGCACGCTCGTGAACATAAAACTCGCTCTCCTTGCACACACAAACAGACGGTGGCCGAAGGATAAAAGTCCGGCGAATGTGACAGGGGCGGACGAGCGAGACCAAGCAAGTTCAACCCTGAATCACCAGGTTCTCTCCCTTCCCCACCGACTACGCATCACCAGTACATAAACAGGAGAAAGAATTTTTGGGAAAAAATTTAGAATGGCCAGGTTAAAGATGGAATTAACCAGAGAAAAGGTCTCACACAATATTTCTCTTACAATTTCGAAAACAAAAGAAAATTGCGCAAAAGTAAAGACTAAGCCGGCTAACAACAACAAATCAAAACAAACAGACCACGAAACTGATGCTTACCAGCTACCCGTGGGTGACCCGAAGAGGCGGGTCAAAGGACTCTCTCTACCCTCTGTCCAGTCGAGAGGACAGAGGCGAAGATGGGAAACAGAAGAAATGATGTCCCTCTCCTAAAAGGCCGACTGCAGGAATGAAAGTACTGACTGTACTCTCGATGATAAGGTAAAGAACCAGGACTGGAGCAGGCGCCCCAGAGACATCTTCCGCTCGATGTGAAGAGCTAACCTCCCTCAGCAATGGCGGCCAACATGCCATGCTGCGTCACAGAGTGAGCATACTTCAAACTAAAAGAAACGAAGCACGTGCGACAGGTAAAAAGACAGGCGAGAGGCCGATAGACAGAAAGTTCGAGAGAAAGGTACCGGCCACCCGTGAACTTGCAGGATGAATAGCAGGGCGGTGGAATTAGAGAGAGAGAGAGAGAAAGCAAACCGAAGTTGAGCTGAACCACACCAAGGTGCAACTGCACCACAAGCCACCCAAGGGACGGATACACGACAACAGCAACGACAATAAACAAATAAGTAATTCCGCCACCCTAGGTGGGTCGAACGTCGTAGGCCTGTGAGAAACTCGTGACAGAGACAATGCTTTGTCAATGCCAGTTGGAACGGTCTGCACTGATGCGCCTCTTGAATCTTTGGGTGGAGTTGATGTGGCATCAGATGTGACACAAAGGAAACTTGTTTTTTGACTGGAGATAATGCTTCATTGATGCCAGCTGGGACAGTCTGCACTGATACAGTTCTAGGGACTTTTGCCGGAGTTGATGTTGGCTTCAGATGAGACAGAAAATGAAATATCACTATCAAGATCAGAGTTTGATTGGCACTTTCGTTTTGCTGGTTGGGAATACTGTTTGAGAACGGCAGATTTCTTTATCTTTTTCTCTGGTCTCCCACCTTTACTCTGCTGTTGAAAGTGAGCGCATAGCGCACACTGACTGACAGATAAACTGGGGTCAAAAGGTGCCATAATTTTGAGGCTTTTTCAATTCTGCCAATGCACGGCTCTTTGCTGTAGTTGAATTTTTTCGGTTTATCAGATTTTTCAAAGTTCTTGCACAAAACACACAGACTATTTTTGAATGTACTTCCTCCCTATCTTCCAGAACATTCACATTGAAGATTACATTTATTTCAGAAGCAACACTCAAACATGTTACCACTGAATTGTTTTTATCTTCTTTAATCTCTTAGACTTTTCCCCACACAGTCTTTCACAAGACCTTTAAACGTTCTAAATGTACAGTGAGAGAATGACCGTTTTGTTCCATAATCCTTTCGGCCACCCCCCTCTCTCTCTCTCTCTCTCTCTCTCTCTCTCTCTCTCTCCCCTCTCTCTTCTCTCTCTCTCTCTCTCTCTCTCTCTCTCTCTCACACACATACACACACACACACACACACACACACACACACACACACACACACACACACACACACACACACAAATAAAAAACACCCTAATGGTACTACCAACAGCACACTTTAATTTGAATTTGCCGATAGAAATAGTAGTGTGATTGGAAATGAAGTATTATTATAATTATGATAATTGTTTACTTATTACTGTTAGGCCTCTACCATTACTGTTATCAGTAGTGTTATTTTGCTTGTAGTAATTATGTTATCCTCTACGTTTCCCTTTAATAGGCCTACGTTGCTCTACATGCAACCATAGTACAATAAAATGTAGCAACAATCAGGGTTCGCGTTAACTGGCAATTACCAGTAAATTACTGGTTATAAAGAGGAAATACTGGAAATTTTTTTTAGCTGTCAGTCCCAGGGACTGGTTTTATTTTGCTGGGACTGGTTAGAGATTGATGGGGCAAAAAAAAAAAATCAGTAAATTAAAAGGCTGAAAAAAGGCTAAAAGTCGAAGAAGTGATTCAGACAGGCAGCCGGAAAGAAGCGCAATTTTTGGCAGTTCAGACCGACCACAGACTTGGAGTGACAGTACTCCAATCAGCTCCACCAGCACAGATTGGCCAAGCACCAAAAAGTAGCAAGAAAATGAAATGTAAGCATGATAAATTCAGAGAATCATGGCTGAAAGTTTCAGATGGCTGGAGGTTGATGCACATGATGAAATGACAATGTTCTGTAAAGTGTGCATCAAAACCAAACAGAAAAATGGTTTAATAGGGGATCACGAAATTTCCTGTATTCTACCCTGGCAGACATGAAAGAGTGCATCTCATAAGGCAGCAGTAGCAACAGACACAAAACAACCTCCATAGTCCCACACTCTGAAGCAGCCCATGCTAAATGAAAAGAATGTGTGAAAGCGCAGTACGAACTGTGTTATGCATGTCAAAACGCAACATCGCTGCCAATAATTTTGGGGGCACTGATTGAACTTCAGGAGGTGAATGGAGTACAGTCACTGAAGTCAGGGCGGTCTACACACACCATTCTTCAGTGTCACAGATGGAACAGTGTTTGGATGATATTACCAAGCAGGAAATCTGAGAAAAACTCGAGAAAGTGATTCTGTGGGCATCATCATAGATGAAACTTTGAACTGTACTCTAGACAAGAAGCTCATCGTGTATGCTCGCATAGAGAACAACGGTGTTGCTGAGACACTTTTCTTAGGCAACTACCCCATCGACAGGGGAACATCAGAATGTGTTTTTGACATGTTGGTCGAAGTGCTTCAAGAATGGTTGATCACAGATAAGGCAGCTGGCCGGATTGGGTCGGATGGTGCGTCCGTTATGACAGGCCGACTGAATGGTGTGGGCATTCGACTGAAGGCCCGTCAACCTGCTCTGGTACACATTCACTGTGCCGCTCACCGTGTAGCGCTGGCGACAAAGGATGCTACAGAAAATGTGCAATCCGTATCGGACTACAGACTTTGTTTGCAGCAGATCTTCAAATTGTACAAGGCTTTGGGCGACAGAACCCATCGTTTGAAAGAGATGTGTGATGCCCTAGATTTGGCCGAGTATCTATGCTTGAAGCATCCAATCATGTGCGCTGGCTGAGTCTGGGGAAAGCTGTCTCAGCTGTCAGGAGTGTGTACCCAGCACTGACACTGGAACTTGAAGAGGAAGCCCAGAGAAAGAACGCTGCAGCTGTGGGGTTTGAGTCGAAAATGCAGAATGTTTGCATTCGTTGCAATGACGTATATGCTTTCAGACATTATACCAGTCATGGAAAGACTGAACCTGACTTTTCAGCAAGAGGAGGTGAACTTGTCAGACATTCAGCCAGCTGTGGAAAGTGCAAAAGCAAGACTGCAGCATCTTCTGATGATACCAGGCCAGAAGGAACAGGAGTTTTCACATGCTGTGACACGTGATGGTGGTGTGTTCCAAACAATCAGACTGACACATGTGGACAGAGAAGCTACTTTCAAAGCAGCCCGTCAGAATTTTATTGAACAGCTCCTCCAATCTCTGAGAGACCGCTTTCCCGATGATCAGATGAGTACAGTGTCAGCGTTGGCAAATATCTTCGACAGACAGAGATACCCACCAAGCAACCCAAATTTCCCCGGACCACTGGATCATTACGCAACCCGAGAACTGACAGTACTGACTCGCCACTATGCGACAGTGATAAACGGACCACGTGCACAGACTGACTTCAATCAGTTCAAGCGAACACTGAGTGGCTACGGGGTGATGATACTTTTGCCATGTCTTGTCGCATTGTAATCAGAAACTTGGCTGTGCAGTACCCAGACTTTGCTTTGTTGGCAAAAATTGCCTTGGTTATTCCCGTGTCCAGCGTGGCCGCGGAGAGAGGTTTCAGTGTCCAGAACGGAATCAAAAGAGGCGCGTTCCCGGGCTGGGCGAGGGGAGAGTGTGCAGTACGGCTGATGCGCCTCAATATTCACGCTAAGAGTGTTCGAGACTTTGATGTTGCCTCTGCCACTGATCGTTTCTTCGCAATGAAAGTGCGTCGAAAGTAGGTAAGTGAACCGTCTTTTGTTGACAGTCTCTGAATTGTGCTTGCAAAAATTTACATCGTTATTTGCAATGCTACCAGAATTTTTTCACAGGGACTGGTTTTGCTCAGAGGCGCTGAAAAAAACGGTCGGGGTAGGAGACGAGGGGGACTGGTTTTGAAAAATCCTAGCGCGAACCCTGAACAATGAAGAAATATGTGTGTATACAACGGTGTAAATACGACCCCTTTACAAATGCCAACTTTTCGTTCACAAAGATGCTTCCCAATGTTTGACCTACTTCGGCTTAAAAGCACATCAGCCAACGACGCACGCACGCGCAGGCCGGTCGCAAAGTTCTGTCAGAAAGTTTTAAAACACATGCTTAATTATGGTACTCACAGAGCTGGTCGAAATGCCAGTTTTTGTCACATTCTCAAGTACTCACTGAGCATTGCTGACACACAGAAATTATAGTCTAAAAATAAACTGTACAGTAAATATAACTTAATGATGTTGCACAGGTCTCGAAGCGTCCACACACACACACACACAGCAGTACAGCGTCTTCGCTGAGCGCGTCTGGAAAGTGGGTGGCTGACTGGTTACTGCCTAGCTGGGGTCAAAAGGCAAAGCGCTGAGCGAACTTAATGCAGTTGCTCTGAGTGTACCTGCGGCGCCGTGATAGCGATAATTAGTCAAGCGGATCAGAAAGGCTGCCAGAAGACTGCCGAAGAGGTGGCGAGAATTGTGTTTGAAACGCCGTACGAAGGTGAAATTAGCGACGACGAAAGTGAGGTAGAAAATGAAGGTGATGTGGTTGTCAATCAGCCTGACAATGAGTCAAGTGATTTGGATTACTGGGAAGAAGATCTTGATCTACTAAGTACATCGGCCGGTAGGGGGCATGGTCGTGTTGGTAGTGGGCGTAGTCGAGGGCGTGGTAGGAGAGGAAAAAAATCATCATTTTCCTTCAAGAATTTGTTTTGTATGTATTTGCATACTGTTGAACATTTGTTAATTTTTGCCAATATTTTTTTATGATGAGTGAAGTGTTAGTAAAAGTTGCGTCTCTAGCCGATATTGATATGCATTACTCAGTGCATCCCTGAACGCACTGTGTACTTTTTTTACTATACATTTGCACTTGGTTGTTATGTCCTATAGATTTGTGCACATTTCAATACCATTTCCACCATGATATGCAGAAAACTTGAATTTTCATGGATTTTTTTCCAAAACATTTTGTTTATTTTTTTCATAAAATCTTGGTTATCTTCCCATCATTGTGAGTTATCTCATCCTGTCAATATGAAGCATATAATAATTATATTCCCCATTCATTTCCTTCAATAAAATGTATACTTCTGTATACTTTAGAGCAATACTTGAAGTTTTGGAATTTTTATTTTATAAGGTTGGTGTATTTTTTCCCCCAAAATTACAAATAGTTCCTGGTGTCAAAGGGTTTAAATGCACTTTGTAGGGGACTGTGGCTGTATCTGCCATGAGAAGTGCACTGTAATGCTTTAAACTCACTTTGTAAGGGACTGTGGCCACATCTGCCATGAAAAGTGCACTGTATGCTTTAAACGCACTTTGTAAGGGACTGTGGCCACAAACTGCCATGAAAGTGTACTGTATGCTTTAAACTCGCTTTGTAAGGGACTGTGGCCACATCTGCCATGAAAAGTGCACTGTAATTTGTTAAGATACACACTATGACTACCTCTGCCATGAAAAGTGTACTGTATGATTGAGACACTAAAAGTGACTTCATCTGGAAAGTGCATAGTATGCTTTAGACACACATGGAGTCACTACCCCAACATGAAAAACGCTCTGTATGTTGCAGAAACATGTTGGTGCTATGTCTGCCGTGAACGGTGCACTGTGTGTTTTAGACAGTGGTTACATCTTCCATGAAAAAAGCACTGTGTTTTAGACTCAAATTGTGGTTACATCTGCCATGAAAAAAGCACTGCACGTTTTAGACACAAATCGTGGCTACATCTGCCATTAAAAAAAGCACTGTGTTTTTAGACACAAATTGTGGCTGCATCTGCCGTGAAAAAAGCACTGTGTGTTTTAGACACAAATTATGGTTACATCTGCCATGGAAAAAGCGCTTTGTGTTTTAGACACAAATCATGGCTACATCTGTCATTAAAAAAAAACACTGTGTTTTTAGACACAGATTGTGGTTACATCTGCCATGGAAAAAAACGCTGTGTGTTTTAGACACAAATTGTGGCTACATATACCACAAAAAGTGCTTTTTATGTAGCAGACACAAACTGTGTTACATCTGCCATGAAAAAAGCACTGTGTGTTTTAGACAAAAATTGTGGCTACATATACCACAAAAAGTGCTTTTTATATAGCACACACAAACTGTGTTACATTGCCATGAAAAAAGCACTGTGTGTTTTAGACACAAATGGATACCACGAAAAGTGCTCTTAACCCTCTCGCATTTGGATTGTCTGAGGCAAAACGTCCCATAGTTTTTGGCTACTTTTGGTGAGTTTAGCCTTAAAATAGGTATGCACGGTTCATGCGTTGCCATAACCAAAAATAAACCTCTAGAGTTATGCAATTTTCTGGTGTGGTCTTGAAGGTTTGCTCTGTAACGTGAATCATATTTTGTCTTTTAAGAGCAAAAGATCATGTCATGTCACCCAAATGGCACCAAATGTGTCCCATTTTATGGTGACAATACTATTGCAGCAGACCAACATGCAGTTTCTCACTGACATGCAGGTTCGTAGGGTAAAAAGAAAGTTGAGGCCTATTTGACGTGGTCCATCCTCTGTCGCCCATACAGCCTCCACAGGTAATCCAGTGAATGTCACACAATGGCTGTCAATTGTCACATGTGAAAAGAAATGTCAGACAGTTCCAGCCATAGTTTTACATTGTTTTTGTGCAATTCTTTTCCCCTCCTACATCCATTGTCATTACACCTGCCAAGAAGAGTGCATCGTTTCGGACACACTTTATGGCAACATCTGCCATGAAGAGTGCATCATTTCATGCTCACATTGTGGCTACATCTGCCATGAAGAGTGCATCATTTCGTGCTCACATTGTGGCTATATCTGCCATGAAGAGTGCATCATTTCATGCTCACATTGTGGCTACATCTGCCATGAGAGTGCATCATTTCATGCTCACATTGTGGCTACATCTGCCATGAAGAGTGCATCATTTCATGTTCACATTGTGGCTATATCTGCCATGAAGAGTGCATCATTTCATGTTCACATTGTGGCTACAATTTGCCATTGAAAAGTGCATCATTTCAGGCACACTTTATGGCTACATCTGCCATGAACAGTGCATCATTTCATGCTCACATTGTGGCTATATCTGCCATGAAAAGTGCTCCGTTTCAGGCACACTTTATGGCTACATCTGCCATGAAGAGTGCATCATTTCATGCTCACATTGTGGCTATATCTGCCATAAAAAGTGCTCCGTTTCAGGCACACTTTATGGCTACATCTGCCCTGAAAAGTGCATCATTTCAGGCACACTTTGTGGCTACATCTGCCATGAAGAGTGCATAATTTCAGGCACACTTTATGGCAATCTGCCATGAAGAGTGCATCATTTCATGCTCACATTGTGGCTATATCTGCCATGAAAAGTGCTCCGGTTCAGGCACACTTTATGGGAATATCTGCCATGAAGAGTGCATTATTTCAGGCACACTTTGTGGCTACATCTGCCTTGAAAAGTGCTCCGTTTCAGGCACACTTTATGGCAGTATCTGCCATGAAGAGTGCATCATTCAGGCACACTTTGTGGCTACATCTGCCCTAAATGTACGCTGAATGTTTCAGGCACTCACTGTGTGGACTGTGGCTACAATTGCCATGAGAAGTGCCAACCTATGGTGCCCAAGACGTGTAGCAAGTTGAAGTCTGTCACTGACTCCAGCACCCCTTCCAACGCCACTGTCACCAGGGGAGGGGCGAGCGACACCACTGTCACATCGCCAGGTTTGTTTCCGTTTTTCTGGGGTTGTAAAGAGAGGGAGTGGGGAGAGGTGGGAGAGGAATAAATGTAAAGCATGTGCGAGAGAGAGAGAGAGAGCATGTGTGTCTATATGGAGTAATGTATGAGTGTATGAGAGGGGTGTGTTCTGTGTGTGTGTAAGAATGGTGTTTGTATGTCTGTGTAAGAGAGTATGTGTGTATATGAAGGGGTTGTGAGTGTATAATAATGATAATATAATAATAATGAACACTTATATAGCGCCTATTCTCGGCTAGAGGCCAAGCTCTGAGCGCTTTACAATCAACACTCGTTTACACAATGGGCTGCCTACCTGGGTAGTGCCGAATGAAGAGCTGCCAGCTGGCGCTTCATTCAGTCGTTTCCCGTGTCATCCAGTCAGTATCATTTAATATCGATCACTCATTTTCCTTACTTCCTTCATTCTTTCCATTTCTCACGCAGGGTGCATGCTATGTGTAACGTGTCATCCATACCAACGGCCAAACTGGCCTACTCTTCCGAAAGTTGGTGATGGAATTTTACGTGTGTGCAAGATGTTATGCGTGCGTTCACACACGGAACCTCGGTTTATAGTCTCATTCGAAGGACTGTATGGGAAAAGGAGTCAGAACCAATGTTAACTCCGAGGGAAAAATCCCCTGTACCGAAACGCCCCGGCAGAGGTTCGAACCTGCAACCCCCGGATCACCAAGATTACGAGTCATGCGCTCTCCCAACTGAGCACAAGTCGATGTATGTGTGTGTATGTTGGGAGATTAGTGTGTGTGTGTGTATCTGTGTGTGTGTATCTCTGTGTATGTGTGTGTGTGTGTTTCTGTAAGAATACCATGCATGCATTTGAAAGTATTGTATATGTGTACATGCTCATGCAGATGGATTTGCATGGGTGTGTGCTGTGTCTATATGTGTATGAGCGTGAGAGAGAGGAGAGAAAGTAGAAATGCTCTTCATTTTTCATTATTACTACAGGTCCAGATTTGGCACAAGGTTTATGGTCTATGACTGCTGTGTTAACAGATGAAGTGAAAACTGTCAGCTCACAACACTAGGCAAATATCAGTGTTGAAGCCATTGGGTCATCTGTAGTGAGTTGGGAAGTAGCGATAGCGAGCGATTTTTTTTTTTTTTTCATCCAAACTTGGCTTAAACGTGAATGTATACCAGCGATAGTGATTACTTCTATGTAACTTCCAGAAAATTTTTTCTTCGGTATTTTTTGGTCCAACAAAGCCCTGTGGTGAAGAGAAAGACTCCAGTAAGGCCAGATGCGAATGCTGGATTGTCTGGGTGTTGTTCACATGGGAATGGCCTTGTCAACAGTACAGGGGCCAGCTTTGAGAACTTTTCACCCCCCAGCCAGGAGAGCACCGCACACACGAAGGTTACCTGTTCAAGCAGGGGCTTTCTTCAAACAGTGGAAACAGCGCTGGTTTGTCTGGACTCCATGAAACACCAGGTAACTCCTCTCTCATTGATTTTCTTTGCAGAAGGGATGATGGGCAGATTAAAAAGAGAAAAGGAGGAAAAATGAGAAAGAAGTGTCTTGTGACCTTCATAGTCCTTTATTCGTATCGCTGCTCAGAGCCTTTTGGCTGAGTCCCGTCTCTTTTCATGCAAAGCTGCCTAAAAATACTGCACAGGGAAAAAACAACAACAACAAACAACACAGGTAAATGAAACCGTGATCATCCGGATCCAGAGACAGAGCACAGGTGATGTATTCACTGATCGCAAGATGCATAGAGAAAAGGATCAGAAGTGCTGTTAGATATGTAAGTGCTTTCCATCTGTATATCTTCCTTAAAAAACAACAACCAAAAAACAACGGCTAAACAGAAAGCAAAAGCTGGTTATGATTTTGACAAGAAAGACATATGAGTGGGAAGATGGAAAAGTGATTGCAGCGTTGCTTTACGATCTGAGAGTCTTAGTTAAGCCCAGGCAGCATTGGGTGGCATGACAGACAGATGAGTGGGGAGGTGGCAGAGCGATTGCAGCACTGGGTTTATACTCTGAGCATCATCGGTCTAAGCTCCACCAGCATTGAGTGGAAGCTTTGAAAATCAGATACGCTTATTTAAGATCCAGTAATCCGTGTCAGGGCTCAATGGAAAATTCCGACTATGCTCCAGGTTTAAAAGAAGGAGTGTAACTCCTCCACGTGCTGTCCCATTGTTTTGTGAACTTGCTGTGATGAACATCGAGCTAACAGTAAACACCCTGCAGCTGGCCGAGAACAGAGATTGCTGCACCAACTGTTCAGTGAGCTGCCTGTGATTAACATTGAGACAACATGAACCCTGCACCTGACTAGGGACAGTTTTCTGTAGAGGTACTTCTGTGTACCAGTGCTTTGGGAAAAAGACATTGCTTACTTTTGGGGGTGTGTGTGGGGGGGGGGGGGGGGGGGGTTGGGGGGGGGGGGGGTGTAAGTAAGGGAGGAAGTAGGGGAAGGTCACTGGGAGGGGGAAGGAAAGGAGGGGGGAGTTTGATAGTGTACACAATGCTGAAGATGGATAGACTGTTCCCCAGTGAGAAGAGAAAAAGGGGAGTGATGGTGTTAACGTGGCCGTAGCGTTGATCCCTAGTTCTGACTGCCCACAGCTGCGTTACTACGATGCCATGGAGGATCCAACTACAGGGGCTTCATCGATCTGGCAGAAGTGGAATCCGTGCACCCAGTGAAGCCCATGCCGGGGTGCTCCCAAAAAGGCAGACGAAAACTCCTTCATCGAGGTGAGAACTAACTCCTACACTAAAGTAAAAAAAAACCCCCACCTCTTTCGAGTGAGAACTCTTCAGGTGTCTGTATCTCTCGGGACCTGTTGGATGCCAAAAAACTGCCATGAAAGAAAGCACAGATTTCAGACAGTCACGTAGTTAAAGACCAGAAGGAAAATTGCATATCATCTCAGATATTGATGCTTTGTTTATCCACTTTAAAGCCCGGGCATTCAGTATATTGTTTAGATTGTTAAAGATAATTTTTTTCCTCAGATCATTAAAACCGCATATTTTTATTTTTTTAGGTGGCTAGAGGTTGGACATTTGGAAAGTTTAAGCCAAGTTTTTAAAGTTTTTTTTTAAAAAATTTTGTTGGGGCCTAAACCCCCACATTTTATTTTAGTTGTTAAAGCCGAATTCAATGATTTTTGATACGTAAAGCCTGATTTGTCATGTCTTACATATTTAAAAGCCAGACAAAAATGTATTATGTTACATAAAAAAAAGGCGACATTCATTGCTTTTTTAAAACAGTAAAAGCAAGGTTTCTGCAATTGTTTTAGATAGTTGGGCAGACTTTTTAGTGTCTTTCAGAGATTTAAAGCCAAAATTTCAGTGTTTTTGCCAGATTATGAAACCCAGGTTTTTAGTGTACTGTTTGGGTACTTAAGTTAAGCATCTAAATTTTAAATATTTGAAACCAAACATCAGTGTATTTTTTTCAGATTGTGTTAAAATCAGACAATCTTCTATTGTTTTTAGTGTGGTTGGCCAGAAAACAAGCATTGTATAGACAGAGTAAAACTTCCATTGATCTTTCGGGACTGGCCAAGTAGACCTTTTCCCTTGTTTTCGAGAATAAAATTCAAAATTCAGTGATTTTTTCCGGCTGGGTAAGCTAGATGTCCATGTATGTTTTAATTTTTTAAAGCCAGGCATTTTGATTGTTTTATTTATTAAAGCCAGTGTTCACACTGTTTTAGTTGTAAAGGTAGACATTTAGTGTTGTATTTGGGCCCCCTTGTATTTTAGATAGTTAAATCCAGACGTTGAAATTTTGACACTTTAAAGCCAGTAATAAACCGACATTGTACTTTTTTACACTTTAAAGAGATATTTAAATCCAGGTTTTACGTTTGAATCTTTAAACCCAAAGTTAAACCCCAGCGTTGAAAAGTTTTGCATTTTTAAATCCAGATAGTTTAAACCAGAGTTGTACGTTTGACATCTTTAAAGCCAGATATTTAAAACCAGACGTTGACGTTTGACATTTTAAAAGCCAGAATTAAATAAAATTTGACTGTTTGCATCTTTTGAAGCCAGTAGAAAAATCCAGACGTTGAAATGTTTGCATCTTTAAAGCCGTATTAAATCCAGACGTTGTACTGTTTGACATTTTTTAAAGCCGGGGATAGTTAAATAGAGTTGTACGTTTGACATCTTTAAAGCCAATAGTTAAATCCAGCGTTGTACTGTTTGCTCTTTAAAGCCAGATATTTAAATCCAGATTTGTACTTTTTGACACTTTAAACCCAATTTTAAAAATCCAATTTTGTATGTTGACATCTTTAAAGCCAATATTTTAAATCCGATGTTGTACTGTTTGAATCTTTAAAGCCAGATATTTAAATCCAGACGTGTACTGTTTGAACTTAAAGCCAGATGTTAAATCCGACGGTACTGTTTGACTCTTTAAACCCAAAAAGTTAAAATCCAATTTTTTCGTTTGACATCTTTAAGCCAATATTTAAAAACCCCAAGTTGTAGTTTGACATCTTTAAAGCCTTTTATTTAAAATCCAAATGTTGTACTGTTTGCATTTTTAAAGCCGATATTTAAAATCCAGACTTTTGTATTTTTTTTGCACCCTTTAACCCAGAAGAAGTCCAGACTTTGTATGTTTGACATTTTAAAGTCAGATAGTTAAAATCCAGACATGTACTGTTTGAACTTTAAAGCCAGCCCCTTTGGTTTTTTTTTTGTTGATAAAAGCAAATTCATAGAAACTTTGTGTTGTGAAAAAACGGGTTTTTTTAAAATTTTTAAGCTGAAAAAAAAAGGGGAGAGAGAGAGAGAAAGTCTCGGGTTTGGTAAGTTGGTTGTTATGGTTAAACGTAAAAAAAAAAAAAAGAGAGAGAGGGGAGGGAGAAGAAGGGGGAGAGAAGAAGAGAGAGAGGGGAGAGAGCGTCCAGGTTGGTAAGTTGGTTGTTATGGTTTTTTAAACTGTAAAAAAAGGAGGAGGGGAAAAGGGAAGAGAGATCTCAGGTTGGAAATGTTGGTTGTTATGGTTAAACGTGAAAGAGGAGAGAGAGAAGATGCCTCGGTTGGTAATGTTGGTTGTTTGGTTTAAATGTAAAAAAAAGAGGAGGGAGAGAAAAGGGAGATGCCTCAGGTGGGTAATTTGGTATTTTTGGGGTTTGTTTTTGGGGCGAACTGTGCGACCAATACAATTCAGGGCCATGGATGCCAAGTCACCCCAAAGATGGATCGAAAAACCCCGCGAGCTGTTTGCGAGCAGGCCACGCTTGGGTCTCCACGGAGCTACAGGAGCAGCCTGATCCCCAGTGGCTCCCGTGCACGCTTGGTTTTGTGAAAAGTGGTCCGGCTGCCAGAGTCCATAAGGGGGCAGAAATCTTTCCTTCCGGGGGGGGGAGGGGGGGGGGAGGGGGGGGTCTGGTTTCCCCCTCCCCACTGAAGGGGAGCTCCATTTTCAAAAAGGGGAGAATACCCCCACTCTCCACTGACGGGAGGTCCCATTTTTCAGTTAGGGAAATTACCCTCTTTTTTACTGAAGGGGAGCATCTCCTTTTTCGCAAGTAAGATTCCCCTCACCTTTCCTAGGGGAGGCCCCCATTTTTCCAAGGGGGGTCTCCTTTTCTTCACATTTTTCAAAAGAGCGGGAACCTTTTGGGTCTTCTTGGGGGGAGGGATAAAGATCCCCTTCGCTCTTCATGAGGCAAAGATTTCCCTTTCTTACAAGGGGGGGGATCTCCATTTTTCCCCAAGGGGACACCTTTGCTCTCACTGAAGGAAGGATCTCCATTCTTCATTGTGAGAAGGATTCCTAGACTTTTTAAAAAGGGTACCTTTGTCCCACCGAGGGGGAGGATCTCTGTTCTACACAAATGAGAAAATCCCATTCTTTATGTATTTTCACGAAGAGATTCCCTTTAATCTTCTTTGGTGAGAATACCTTTGTGCTCATTGAGAATGAGAGAGATGGTCCTCATCAAGGAAGATATATGATGGTCATGAACGAAGTGCTTTTACGTATTGAAAGAGGGGTGAGGGGAACACATTTGTTCTTCATTAAAGGGAAAATATTCTCATTCTGATAGAGAGAGAATTTCCTTGTTTTCTTTGAATGGGGGGTTTTTAGTTTATTTTATCAGGGGAAATAATTTTTGGTTCCCCTTAAGGGGGGGGGGGGGGGGGGGGGAGACTTTCTTCTTTGTTGAGGGCATTTAGTTTTGCCCTTCACTGAGAAGAAAAGTTCTTGCTTTTTGTGGAGGGGATGCATGAAAACGTTCATAGCACTGTAATTTTCACTTTTCTGGGGGATAGCTCTATTTCATTAAGGGAGAGCGCCTCCTGTCGTCGAGGAGATACTTTAACTTTCTCGGGGGGGGAGTGCTCTTGATTGGGAGTGGGTCTTTTTTAAAGCCCGGGGGGTTTGGGTTTCATCAGGAAATTTTTCTTCAGCATTTCATGTCGAAAGAAAGCATCAGTTTTCTTGTGTGTTCAGCGGGTGATAGGGCGTCGAGGTCATTTCGGGACATGGCCCAGCACAGCGCGAAAATTTTCCCGCCAGGAAAAAGAGTGGAAGTCGGAACTAGCCCCCGCCCCTGAAAGCAGACAGCTGGACAAATTGGTTTATGAAATTTGGGACCGGGGGGAAAGGGGGAGGGCGTGGTTTAAAAAGGATAAAACTTCATGGTGAACACCCCTTTTTTCTGAAGCTTCCCTTGTGGTTTGTACCCCAGGTTTGGGCTTTTTTTTTAACTTTGGGGTTTTTGTTTTTTAGGTTTTTAGCTGTGTCACTGCTAATTTGACTGGCATGCCATGGGGCACCCCTCAGTGTGAGGCCCACCGGGAGCGGAACTAATTTCTACAAGACTTTACTGTTTGGGTCTGGGTGGGGGGTTTGGAAACACTCAGACTTGAGAAGTGGGGGAGGGTGGGATCCTTTTCCCCGGATAAATGTCAAAGTGTTGAGGGTTTCGTGAATGCTGCACGCCCTTTTGGACATTTTTGTAGGGGGTTGTGGTGCGATGTGTGTTTAGGGGCTTTTCTGCGGCGATATTCCTTCACCTGTATAGTTGGGGGAATTGTCAGGTGTGTGTTGGCCATAGGTAATACTTTGTGTCATAAAAAAGGGGTTGTTGAGCTGTGTGGTTATTTAATGATTGTCATATTGTGGAATGGGTCCGGTTTTTTAACCTGTCAGGGCTGTCTTTTGCACTGGGAACGAACCCTTGGAAACCCTGCCGCAGTCCCGACCCCATGACCCCATGATCTCTTCAGGCGCTGACCACCAGGGAAGACTGCCCCTTTTTTGACCTCTGGATTTTCATGCCAAGAGAACGGCAGGCTACAAAAAAACCACTTTTTAGGCAGCGAGGGAGTTTTGGTTAGAACAGTACCAAACATTGGTTTTTCTGAGGGATCTGCCCGTTTCATGTTTCCAAGTCTGTGTTCATTATTCTTGTGGTGAGTGTTGGCGTTTTATTTCGCACCATTCCCAGCACTTTTATAGAACAACCCTTGAGGCCTCCATTTTCCCCGGAACAATGCGTATCAATGCCTCATATGAACTTCCCTTTAGGCCCGCACAGCCGTTCCTCCAGTTCTGGTCAGCAACAGGTCTGGAGACGCCTGTGGGCATCACAGCAATGTCCGGCCGACTGTGTTTTCCCCTGTGGGGAAGCCTGGAATGCCCCCCCCCCCACCCCCCCCCCCATTCCCCCACCCGTTTTTCTTATGGCAAAAAAGCCTGAGTTGTGACAAAGGCCATCCACAGGGGGATTCATAGCCAGAAAGTGGGCGGTCCTGCGAGCCTCCACTTCAGTTGGTGCTCTGCCGTGCTGTAGGCGGCAGTTTTTTTGATTTTTTTTCTTTTATTAATTGATTACTTTGGTTTTATTGTTTTTCGTCGTGGTTTGCATTTGCCAGCTTTTTTTTGCACTGCTCTTTGGTTTTTTGTTTTTTAAAATCAGGGTTTTAAGGGCATGAAGGGGAGAAATCATGAGGGGTACTGTTGTTGGTCATTGTCTGACTCTCTCTGTGGCCAGAGTGAGAAACTTCAGAAACACTCTCTCGCCTGATCGAATGGGCAAATAGCACGCATAATTTAAAAACTGTTTTAAAACTGGACAATGAGGTGTGTGTTACTATGTTGAGTCGAGACAGACTCCAAAGAGATTGTGTGTATGTGTGTGGTGTGTGTTTTGCGTCGTGCGTGCGTGGGGTTGTGCATTAGGTGAAAAGTGATTGTCAGCAGAAAAAAATGTAAAAGGGGGCTGAGTGCTGGGTCTGCTGTGTGTATGTCACACGGTTGGAGAAGACATTCCTTTTGATGTTTGCTGTCGGAAAACAGAAATGGGATGCTGTCACCTGTAGTGTCAGTCTGGACTGTAGGGAAACAGGGGACCAAGGGGGTTTGACGGTAGGGGACTATCTGAGTGTTGTTTGGGAACTCACTTGAATAAGCCAAAAAAGATGTTTGTCGC
The DNA here is from genome assembly GCA_018398815.1 of Conus ventricosus. Taxonomy (NCBI): domain Eukaryota; kingdom Metazoa; phylum Mollusca; class Gastropoda; order Neogastropoda; family Conidae; genus Conus; species Conus ventricosus. The sequence continues at coordinate 4,655 of JAFLJL010000647.1, read as the reverse complement.
CTTTGTCTTCGTAAGAAAAGGATCCCACGAAAACATTAAACAAGAAAGACACACACAATGTCAGCTGTCATCAACATTAACATTGCTTTGACTTTTGAACCCAGCTATTTTGAAAAACATTCTTTAGACCAAAGTATTTTTGAGAGCACAAAAAAACTTTGAAAAATTGGGGTTCTATTAAAAAAGAAATTTAAACCCCCCCCCCCCCCCCAAAAAAAAAAAAAAAAAAAAAAAAACCTGCATGTCCAAATTTTGAAAAAATGTAGTATTGAATTAGTTTGCCGTGCATGGTCTGTTTCTGCGCCCTTTTATGTTTAAACAAACCCTTTTCATCGTTTTCTTGATTTCCCCGGGGCCATATCAATGTTGAGTTCCATTTTTTTTTTTTAAAAAAGGAGTGAGGAAAGGGGGCGAATGAAGCAAATCAAATAGAGTTTTTGAACTTTTCCCCCAATACTTGACAAAAAAGCACAAGACAAACACGATCTTTTTAACCACTTGGGTTTACGGGGGAAAAAATAAACACATTTAACATGTGGGACAGTTAAAAAAACGAAAAAAAAAAAAAGGGGAAGAAAAAAGACTTACCCTAATTCTTCAAAGGGGGGAAATGACATGAGGCCCGGGGGATTATGGGAGAGGGAAAAAGAGGGGGGGGGGGGGGGGGGGGGGGGGTTTGCGTAGGGGGGTGTGGTGTGGTTGAAGGGTTGTGTGTCTAGTTTATTAGGGTGGAGTATCTTTGTGATGGTTTGTGGTAATGGTGGATAGTAATGATGAAAAAAAAAAAAAAAAAAAAAAAAAAAGGGGAGAAGAAAGGGGGGTTGTGTGTGTGGGGGGGTTTGGGGAAGGATCAAAAAAAAAAATTAAGATTAGATAGATGGAGGGTTCTGTAACTCTGTATGAAGTGAGTGAAGAGGATTGTGGTGGTTGTATGTAGGTGGGTGTATGTGGTGTTTTGGTTGGGGGTATTGCCAACTGATGTGGAAGAGGGGGTTTGGTTTGGTTATTGTTTTGGTATTGATGCCCGGGGGGTTTAGTGTGCCCCGTTGGGAAAAAAGAGGGATTTTTTTGAGTTGTGCGTTTTTTTTTTTTTTTTTTTTTTTTTTTTTTTCCACATTACATCCCCTTTTAACAAACCTCACAAAGAATCATACCCTCCTAATAAACTTAAAACACAACCCTTCATACACACACACCCCTCCCCCGCGCAAAAACCCCCCCCCCCCCCCCCCCCCCCCCTTGTTTCCCTTCCAAAATCCCCCCGGCCCATGTCATTTCCGCCTTCAGAAGAATTAAGGATAAGTCATTTTTCATTCCCCCTTTTTTTTTTCGTAGTTTGTACTGCCCCCCAAAGTTAAATGTGATTTATTTTTTTGCCTGTGAAGACCCCAAATGGTTGAAATGCATCGTGTCTTGTCTTGTGCTTTGTTTGTCAATGTCATTGGCGGTAAGTTCTAAAACTTACTCCATTTTTTTGTTTTCTACACCGGCCCCTTGACGTTTGAAAAAAAGAAAAAAAGAACGTTATCGGTTTGAAAATTTTTTTGAATCAGAGTAATAGCAAAGGGCATCCCCTAAGGGTTCAAACAACTTGCTTGGAACCATTTGAATTAAGCAAAACAGTAGTTTACTCGTAATTTTGGGGAATGGGGCGACACGCAGGAAAGAGCAAAGGGGACACGGATTTCAAGAAAACATGCTTGAAGGGGCAAGATTAGCATTTCAACCAAAAACCCTCTTCAAAGGGATAGCGTTTCAAAACAAAACAAGGATCTCTATGTCATTACATGTGCCAACCTAAAGCAGCACCCCGCCGACCAAACCCTGATGTGTAAAGTTAAAACCCCTCAGGATGCGACTTTCTTTTTTTTCGTGACCTTTTCATTTCCCAAAGAACTTCACAGGGCCCTCAACTTTACTTTACCAACCATTCTTTCCAGCAGCCTATAAAATGTAGTTTTCCTATGACGGTGTTATTTTGGACGGTCAGAGGTTTGCTCTTTTTCCCAACAAGATACCCGAGGGGGCAATTTTAAATTTATTTTTAAGGGCAGTTTGGATAGGTAAGGTTGACGACCCGTTATTGATGAGGAAACATTTGGAAAAAAACCACCTGTTTTTTTTAAAGCATTTTTAGGTGGGAAAAAAAAAAATTCGAGGTTAGCTCCATTTTTTTCATCTGTTTTGTTTTAGAAAAATTTTGAAATGCACTAAAAAAAAAAAAAAAAGTGGGATTTTTTAAAATAGACTCGGTATGCTTTTAAATCTGTTTTAGGTTATGTTTTTAGTCCTTTTTATAAAATCTTTTGAATTTTAAGACAGGCGAAAGTGTTACCCATGAGATGACAATAGACTGTGTTTGGGGATCGCTTAAGGAAGGGACTAGGTGCTGGGGTTTTAACCAGAACACGTGACCTTCAAAGGAAATTTTTGTACAAAAATTTTATGGGAAAACTAGAGTTTAAGGCAACAAATTGTAGGTTCAAGACAAAACACATACTTTGAGGCCATAGGGTGTAGAGTTTTGAGACAAAAATGTTCTTTAGGGCACAAAGTTAAAAGCTTAACGCAAAAACGTGCGGTTTAGGCACGAGGTAATGCCATTTCAACCAAAACGTGTGGTTTAAACAGCGGAGGTAATAGCATTTCAACACAAAACGTGTGGTTTATGGCAGCGAGGGAAATAGCATTTCAACACAAAACGTGTGGTTTAGGCAGCGAGGTAATAGCATTTCAACACAAAACGTGTGGTTTAGGGCAGGAGGGGTAATAGCATTTCAACACAAAACGTGTGGTTTAGGCAGTGAGGTAATAGCATTTCAACACAAAACGTGTGGTTTAGGCAGCGAGGTAATGCATTTCAACACAAAACGTGTGGTTTAGGCAGCGAGGTAATAGCATTTCAACACAAAACGTGTGGGTTTAGGCAGCGAGGTAATAGCATTTCAACAAAAACATGTGGTTTAGGCAGCGAGGTAATGCATTTCAACAAAAAACATGTGGTTTAGGCAGCGAGGTATAGCGTTTCAACAAAACATGTGGTTTAGGCAGTGAGGTAATAGCATTTCAACAAAAAACGTGTGGTTTAGGCAGCGAGGTAATAGCATTTCAACAAAAACATGTGGTTTAGGCAGTGAGGTAAGAGCGTTTAAACAAAAACGTGTGGTTTAGGCAGTGAGGTAAGAGCGTTTCAACAAAAAGTGTGGTTTAGGCAGTGAGGTAAGGGCGTTTCAACAAAAACATGTAGTTTAGGCAGCGAGATAATAGCATTTCAACAAAACATGTGGTTTAGGCAGTGATGGTAAGGGCGTTTCAACACAAAACATGTGGTTTAGGCAGCGAGGTATAGCGCTTCAACACAAAACGTGTGGTTTAGGCAGCGAAGTAATAGCGTTTCAACACAAAGCATGTGTGGCTTAGGGCAGCGAGGTAATAGTGTTGCAACACAAAGCATGTGTGGCTAGGGCAGCGAGGTAATAGTGTTGCAACACAAAGCATGTGTGGCTAGGGCAGCGAGGTAATAGTGTTGCAACACAAAGCATGTGTGGCTTTAGGGCAGCGAGGTAATAGTGTTGCAACACAAAGCATGTGTGGCTTAGGGCAGCGAGGGTAATAGTGTTGCAACACAAAGCATGTGTGGCTTAGGGCAGCGAGGTAATAGTGTTGCAACACAAAGCTGAAAGCAACAAGGTGTAGAGTTTCAGCAAAATAAAGATTCTTTAAGCAACAAGGTTTTAGAGTTTCAGCACAAGAAAAGATTCTGTAAGCAACAAGGTGTAGAGTTTCGCACAAGAAAAGTTTCTGTAAGCAACAAGGTGTAGAGTTTCAGCACAAGAAAAGATTCTGTAAGCAACAAGGTGTAGAGTTTCAGCAAAAGAAAAGATTCTGTAAGCAACAGGTGTAGAGTTTCAGCACAAGAAAAGATTCTGTAAGCAACAAGGTGTAGAGTTTCAGCACAAGAAAAGATTCTGTAAGCAACAAGGTGTAGAGTTTCAGCACAAGAAAAGATTCTGTGAGCAACAAGGTGTAGAGTTTCAGCACAAGAAAGATTCTGTAAGCAACAGGTGTAGAGTTTCAGCACAAGAAAGATTCTGTAAGCAACAAGGTTGTAGAGTTTCAGCACAAGAAAAGATTCTGTAAGCAACAAGGTGTAGAGTTTCAGCACAAGAAAAGATTCTGTAAGCAACAAGGTGTAGAGTTTCAGCACAAGAAAAGATTCTGTAAGCAACAAGGTGTAGAGTTCAGCACAAGAAAAGATTCTGTAAGCAACAAGTGTAGAGTTTCAGCACAAGAAAAGATTCTGTAAGCAACAAGGTGTGGTTTCAGCACAAGAAAAGATTCTTTAAGCACAAGGTTGTAGAGTTTCAGCACAAGAAAGATTCTGTAAGCACAAGGTGTAGAGTTTCAGCACAAGAAAAGATTCTTTAAGCAACAAGGTGTAGAGTTTCAGCACAAGAAAAGATTCTGTAAGCAACAAGGTGTAGAGTTTCAGCACAAGAAAAGATTCTGTAAGCAACAAGGTGTAGAGTTTCAGCACAAGAAAAGATTCTGTAAGCACAAGGTGTAGAGTTTCAGCACAAGAAAAGATTCTGTAAGCACAAGGTGTAGAGTTTGACAGAAAGATCTGTAAGCAAAAGGGTGGTTAGCAAGAAAAG
>JAFLJL010000645.1:10000-20000 GCA_018398815.1 Conus ventricosus | reverse complement strand
TATATATATATATATATATATATATATATATATATATATATATATATATATTGTAGATGGATAGGTAATAACTGAAACAAAACAATTTCAATGAGTGTTACATTATTATTTTCTTGTAGGCACACACACACACACACACACACACACACACACACACACACACACACACACACACACACACACACATGCACACGCGCGCGCGCGCACATACAGAAAGAGAGAGAGAGAGAGAGAGAGAGAGAGAGAGAGAGAGAGAGAGAGAGAGAGAGAGAGAGAGAGAGAGGATGGGGGAGGGAGGGATTAAGATAGACAGGGAGGTGGAGAGTTGGAATGTGCTGCATAGTATATGTTATTAATATTCTAAGCCAGAGTGAGAATAAAAGAAAGGCTGAAAAAACGTCTCAAAGAGTGTCTCATTAACGTTGGCACTCTTTTTTTGGGAGGAGCGGTCACGGGCTGCAGTGAGGTGTATGCCCCCCAAAATCTATATGAGCCTTGTGAACGTCTAGCGTCAGAGCGCGTTCATAAGATGACGCCATAATCTGACGAAATATTAGTTTACACGGAACACTTCCCAGTCAGTCAGTCCACCTATCTCTAAGGATCCCTAGCAGTGGCATCGCTCACAGTCTCTGGGTATACGAGCTACCCCATAGACAGCGTCAGACCTCAGGTCTTTCAAATCCCCCGCGACCCTATCTTTGGGCCAGGTGGGCTACCACGAACACCTCCATTCCTGATGGTTTGATGTATCTGCTTAGGACCAGCTTGAAAGTATCCTGGTGCACTCAGAGAACAAAGAAGGGGAAGGAACACTGAGACAACGATACATTGAAGAAGAAACCAGGTTGTGCTGATCTATATGGACTGGACACACTTCATTTCTCATGGCTCTGGCTTTTAAAGATATGGCTTCTTCCCCGTGTGGTAGGTGTGGCAGGAGTTATCTTTCTTGGATACGTGAAGATCAGGACCGGGGCAGAGAGGAAAATATTGATAAAAAGTCTTAAACTGGGTTGAATAATGAACTCCTCACACGGTTAAAAACAACAACAACAAAAACAGTGGAGTGGCTACAAGATTGGTTAACGCCCATGGTCGATTTGGAGACACAGATCTGAAAAGAAAATGTGTCTTTTTTCTCCCTTTTGAAACTGGTCAGAACCTAAACTTCAGGCTGAATGGGGTGCAGCGATAAATGGGACACCCTTCTAATACATATTCATGAGACAGAGCAGAGTGGTCACGGGATCTTTGACCACACGTCTTAGACACGCATGTCTTGCAGCCAATGGTTTGGGTAAGTTGCACAAGGGAGGGGGGATGGTGTGCTAGCGTGGAGGAAGGACACGGGAGGTGGCGAATGGTATTGGGGTGATAGTCGAAGACACTTGTCAATAGCAACATTTGTAAACATTTCGTCGGGTCTGATTTTTTTTTTTGTGTTTGTCTTAAATGAACGAGGATTTTAACTTTGTTTATATGCATTATTAGTTTCACAATGACGGGGTTTAGGCTGTGTGTGTGTGTGTGTGTGTGTGTGTGTGTGTGTGTGTGTGTGCGTGTGTGTGTGTGTGTGTGTGTGTGTGTGTGTGTGTGTGTGGTGTGTGTGTGTGTGTGTGTGTGTGTGTGTGCAAGTGAGAGAGTGGGGGGAGGGGGAAGGACGGAGGGAGTCAACATGAATACAATCATATATCTTATTCGGTTTCTGTAGATGCAAAAGCCATACGAATACCTATGATAAAAGTTTCCTCTCTTAATGCAACGACGAAAGAAATGAATGTCATTTTATCATTGCTGGGCATTTACTGGTACAGCAACGAAGTCTCAGAATGAACTTCGCCCTAGTGTTCTCGTACGTAGGGTAGACTTTAAAAACTTTAGGGAAAGATAATTGTAATCAACAAACATTTGGCGCATAGAAACAGATATTTGACTCACAAGCTCCAAAAGGCGTCTGTATTCTTTTTTTACCAATACATTCTTGGAGAGGGTAGGAGGAAGAGGAAAAGGATAGAGGAGGAGGAGGAGGAGGAGGAGGAGGAGGAGGAGGAGGAGGAGCTGATTCCCCATCCCCCTCTACCCTCTTCCTTCCCTCCGCAACTCTCTCTCTCTCACTCACTCCTCTCTCTCTCTCTCTCTCTTCTCTCTCTCTCTCTCTCTCTCTTCTCTCTCTCTCTCTCTCTCCTCTCTCTCTCTCTCTCACCACACACACACACACACACAAGAAAAACATGTTGATGGAAGAGACTAGATTTTTGAAACAGATTTATTTGAACTGCAACAGAACTGGCTCTGGACTGGGCAGGAGGAAATATGAATGTCTCCACAACGAATGCAATATTGCCCTCCAGCCTTTTGGAATCCGAGGAACCTGCTTCACGCATGTACAAACGCCAAGAGGGACGAGGTCCAGAGTGCAAAGCTCTCGATAACGAAAACAACAACAACAACAACAACAGCAACAACAACAAACAAACGAAACGTCCCCGGTCTGTTCTTCGACAGAGCTTTCCCACAGCCTCCTTCAACGAGCAACGAACTAAGGAGCAGAAGAGCTGGCCAAACCTCTCTTCTCCAGACACTCTACAATCTGCCGCCGAGCAGCCGTGCAGGACGTGTTGCCTGCGAGAGAGTGGAGAATCGTTCAGTCCTCCATGGCGCCTCACTGCAGACGGATGTGTCCCAACACACGGGTCTTTGGACGGAAGGGGCTGCAACAAGCCTCCTTCCTAGAAACGTGACGCCGCACATTTTTAAAAAGAAACGATTATTGCCTCCGCAAGACAATACAGATGAACAGATTACAGGACAAAACGTTGAAGCTGCAGTGAATGATACTTGGGCGAATCTTTGTCCGGAAATCGTTGGGGTGGCTGTGGACTTGACGCCAATGGAGAACCGGTTCGGTTGGTGAGTGTATTAGACATCGATCATGATGCCGTGTGCTGTATCGTGTCCAGAGCCGTCAGACCCGACGGAAGGATTCCTGTGAACAGTGCGACAGAGTGTTCATGAGAGACCCTCTATACTTGGCATCTGTATTGAAATGCGAGTCATCCACTTGATGAGCAAACATATGGGCTCGGAATCCTACCCAGTTTCGTCCTTGTGGTTGTAGAGGTTGCTACGCAGACGAGCTGTTTTCTTGGCGTGCCGATAAGGGACAAGCTCTTCGGCCCCTCCGAGAATCTGTCACAGACATGCTGCAGTAAGCGTGGGGGTCGTCGCCAGAGCTTTTGTCTCGGCGAACAACAGCATCGCAGACGTATTGACTCTAGGGGACAATCATGCTTACGTGGATGTTTCGACGTCTTTCCCTGTTGATTGAAATGCATGGCATCTTGAAGTGTATTTGGATTTTAAGTGGACATGGTGCTCATAAGAGGTTTTAGCAATGGCTTTATTTGCAGCAGTTCTTGGCCCCATGTTCAGCCTCCTGCTCCTCCCCCACCCCCACCCCCTTATTTCCCCCTCATTTCCCCCTTTTCTCTCTCGTTTACTCTGTCTGTCTGTCTGTCTGTCTCTCTCTCTCTCTCTCTCTCTCTCTCTCTCTCTCTCTCTCTCTCTCTGTCTGTCTGTCTGTCTGTCTGTCTGTCTGTCTGTCTGTCTGTCTCTCTCTCTCTCTCTCTCTCTCTCTCTCTCTCTCTCTCTCTCTCTCTCTCTCTCTCTCTCTGTGTCCAAGACACATCTCGAACTTGAATTTTGGTAACGTTGGACAGCTTACATATGTGTTTCTACTCCAGCCGTGTTATTTACAGGTCAGCTGACCACAAGGGAAAGGTGGGAGGGGGGGGGGGGGGGGGGGGGGCATTAAGGGCTGTGTCTTCGTCAGAATCAATTCCACACGCAGTTGGTAAAAAGTTAAAATAAGCAACAGGGAGTAGGAAAAAGACAATGATGAGAAAAGTATACCCCCTTTTTTAATGCAGATAGTCTTTCTGCTGAAACTTATACCTATGTCAACTATTGATCTTTTTGGGAAACTTACAAATTTACATCTAATGGAATTCCTCTGAACAGGACGTTTTTGGAATTTAAACTACGTGTGTCCGACGTGTTTGTTTTTTTTTCCATTTTTTTCAGGAAATGTTTTACGATGTGTGTTCATCATATGGCAAGCACCACGCAGCTTCTCCGCCTTTTCAAAGGGAGGACTGAGTATGAAACGAGGGTCCAAGCCAGTAGACATGATGTGCCTGTTCTGTTCTACTGATTCCCCTCAGTCCTGAATATAAACATGGATCATGTTCACAGAGAAAGGAATTGTCAGGTCATCTTCACTGGGAGTAACCATTACGATCGTGATGACGTTTATTTTTCATGTTTCTAGTTTAGGAGGTGGGGGCGTGGGTGGTGGTGGGTTTGTTTACTTAGGCGGTCGGCTGGTTAATTGTTTTGTTGTTGTTGTTGTTGTCATTGTTTGTTAGCCTCCCTGAGGACCTGCTCCGTACAACGGTAACTCCTCTCTTGCATTTCGCCTGGTAAATGTAGACCAACTCACCACACGCAGGAAAACAGACGACTCCGGGGGAAACACCCACTTCAGCGCCCCCTTGTGGCCCAAGAAAAGAAAATGGGGACAAAGCCATCGAGGCGCAAAGCGTCACCGTCGCTTCACATGCGATTGGACGGTTTGTCAGCTACCTGATGGCAAGCGACTATCCGGCAGAGTGCTGGGCCTTGAGTCTTTGCTCTCTCTCTCTCTCTCTCTCTTCTTTGGTTAAGTGTCCTCGGCTCATTGCGTTCCTTCTACAACACTTAGTGAACACGTCCTGCTCCTTCTGGGGTTGATGAGAGTGGGAAGGAGGGGGTCGGGAGGTTTGAGGAAGGGGTTGGAGGAAGGGGAGGAGGGGACCAGAAAGGCGGAGGAAGGTCATGGAGAGTGTGAGTAAAGTCCAAGACAAGAACATTGGATTGATATATCGAGGGTTGCCCGGATAAACCTCGTATCGCAGTTACCGCTAATTTTACAGGGAGAGCCATTTGAAAGTTCAACATGCACAATGAAATGCATTTCTGTGTCTTTTGACAAAAACAATTATGTCTACGGAAATGGTGTTCTTGTCTCTCCGTGTTTTATATTTTTCATTTTCATAAACAGTGGTTTAATTAACAAAATTGGATAATTTATGTGGTATGTAGTAAATAAAGGATTTTGGCAGTCCCAGACATAGTATACTTTACACGACTAGAGCCCGGATAAACCACGTACAAGTATTTGCACTGTTTATCTGGGCCAAGTGCACAGCAGCACATGGCAAACTGGGACTGCATTACTCTTGTAGTTAGAGTTTACTGGCAGGAAGGGTGTGCAGATGGTCAACTCTAGGTCCTCATTAAACCCCGTAGCTCTAACTACGATGTGTCTGTGATAGCGTTGCTTGAAATCAACAGCCTGCACAAACCAAGTATATGGTTTATGCGGCTTTCACACAGACCATTGCTCACCGTCAACTTCCAAAACGTTCTATTGAAACTGAGTAAAACCAGTAACGGCCTTCCAATAAGCCACAAAAAGTGACCTACCCACCTTTTGACTGAATATAAAAGACGTATGTTGGTTGCTTGATTCGTTTTCACTTATATGTTATTATGAACTGAGTTTCAACGACAATTTTACATCCTATTATGATACAGTGAAGTGTAGTATAGTTTGATCGAACAAAGTCTCTCTATTTTGTATTTGTTTTTTAATCTATAATCAATTTACAGTGACCGTCTTTTATATATATTTTTAATCTATAATCAATTTACAATAATTAACATTTATTCATACAGCATGAATGCAATCAAAATAAGAACATTCGATAAGGGAAAATGTTTAACCTGTTTAGTTCTTTAAATATGATGATGCATGCGGCAAAATACAAAAAGTAGAACTAACAACAAAACAAGAAAAACAAAGCAAGAACAAAACAAAACAAAAACAAGCAACCCTTTAAAAAAAACTAACCTGTGAAAAAGTGATAGTCCAGACCATTCCGATGTACACTGCACTTTAATCCCAGTCCAAACGAGCAAAGTTAAAGTATTCAAGTTACCGGACACATCAATATCACGTCACACTAACCGTTGCAAAATAGCCTGATTATCATCACCACAAAAAGGCACTGCAATTGCCCAATTCAGTCTTGTTTCCTGTAGCAGTATGTAAGTACCCCAGTCACAACGTGTCAAAGCATCAAGTTCAAGAACACTTGGATCTTTCACTTAACAATAGCAGCATGTCAATACTGTAAAATACTGTTAAAAGGGCAGACTGTTATTCAAAACGATGTTTGTCAAGCATCCCAATGTTTAATTCACACAATATCACAACATATCAAGTCACATGAAGTCGCACAACTGAGGGTTTTCTGGCATTATAGCAGTGAATGAGTTCAATGTGAAAGTCTTTTGCAGAAATGAAATGATTAGTCCGAGTCACTGTCCTTCTCGTTGATGTCAGGCTGTGGGAGGCGATCCTTGGCAGCAGAAGAGGCAGGCAGGTTCCTGTAGAAGGTGTGGTGTTCCTCGGGAATGACTCCAGAGGAACAAAGGTACAGAAGGTCAGCTTTCTTCGCTTCAGAGATGGGAAGTTTTTGGCTGTAGAGAAGAGGCACGGTCTTGTAGTATGGGACAGTACGGCCCCTCTTGCTGCCTCCAACTACCTTGATGGTCTTGTAGCTGGGCTGATCAAAGGATGTTTTGTATAAAATTTCATCTTCTCTGCCCTTCTCGAAGCGCAATGCTTTAAGTTGCAGCCAGTTTACTTTTGGCCCGTGATGTCCGTTTTTGTGTTTCTGAAAGCTGATGCAGCCAGTGCCTTAAAGTCCAAAACGTCTGTAAATTTCATTGGAATGACCACATAGGGCCGTGTTCTTCTGGCCATGCGCAGGATGATGTCCCAGCTGCTTGGGGTGTAGATGGGCGTGCTTTTCTTTGCGAACGTGATAGCCGCGTGCATGGAGTCGCACTCCATCTGCGTATGGCCACTCTCCAGGTACTTGTGGGTGATGGTCTGAATGTGTCCGATGTTCTGGACTGCATGGGCAAGAGCTGCTGCCAGGTACTGGTTTCGGTTTTGCCCAGAGCAACAGTCTGAATAGATGACAACTTCCTCCACAAAGTCTGGAAGTGAGCTCAGGTAAAAGTAGATGCACGTTGCGATCTCACATGCACCTCTTACCCTCAGTCTCATCCATGTGTAGCACTTGGCCTCCCCATCGGCCAGTGAGTAAATGGTGAAGTTATACACAGACAACTTTCGTCTATAATATAACTGACTCACTAAGCCGCAGGGGGACTGGAGGACTGCCTGCAGATCCACGGTGACCACATGCTTTCGGCGATCTTCCTTGGCCTCTGCCTTGTCCCGCTCTTTCTCAAGGCGTGCCCTCTTCTTTCTTTCCTGGTGTTCTTCATAGGCTTTGATGTCATCTTCTGTGGCCAAGTCTGAAGTCTTTTTCACGGCGAAAGCAGCACACACAGAACACTGATTTTTTTTGGCACATGGAATGCCAGATTGTACTCGCTATTGAATACCTGCCGGTACCTTTTAGTGGAAACTGGCTGCAGTCCTTGCTCTTTGCACTGCTGCACATAGAAATCGTGCATCTTCTTCACTGTCAGCCCAGGCTCCAAATATTTTCGCTGCGTTGTCCTTCCGTGTGTAGTGAGACTCTACGGCGGGGAAAGACTCTATGTGTCTTCTGACGCCCTCAATAGCGGCTTCGCTAGTTTTGTTGTGTGGCTGGCACTTTCCTCGACGTTCTTGGCCAGTAAAGGTCTGATTCGTGCTGTTCTTTAGAGCGTGATCAACGTAGGCTTCGCCTTTTGCCAGTGTCGCCAAAAGAACTTTTTGCACACGCGTTGTTCCTGGCCGTCCACAACAAAGGAAAAGGTCCGGCACCGTTGACGCTTCTTGGGCACTGGCATATTGTCCGCCCCCAGAATACTGACAGTCTCTCTGTCTCTTACATGAGCACAAATAAAGTCTTTTCTGTCGGTTGTAAGTGTCCAAGGCATAGAATGTCTGAAAGATCTGCTGCCGATTTTCTTCTGGGACGCGATCATTGCACTTGAATCTGCACTTGCTACAGTCAATCTGCTGGACACATTTGGCTTGCACAATTTTGCCAGTCTGAGATACATACTCTTTCCTTGCAAATTTAAGGATTTTCTCACGTTTTGTTTCCAAGCTCCCGGGTTTGCCGTTTTCTTTCTGAAAAATGTTTCTTGGGCGGGGTTTGGAAGGATCCTTGTTTTCTTGGAGTGATGTTTACGCTGGCATTGGACTGTTCTTTTGTTGGTGTGGTTTTCAAACTCTCGTCTGGGTGGGACTACTTGGTCCCTCCCCGAGCTGTCCCCTCAGTCTGGTTCTGATCTTTGGTTGGTGTCGACTGATGTGTGGGTTGGAAGTCTTGCTCATCCCCATCATCAGAATGGATACTGACTTCATGCTGAATCCCTGAAGACTGTTGTCTGTCTGACCTGTGGCAAGCATCGTAGTGAGACGGCTCGTGGACAGTGAAAGCCAGTGTGATGCGTTCTGCGTGCTGCCAAGTCGTGCCGCCGGTGCTGCTAGTGGATGGCAAGAAGTCTAAGACGGATTTGAATAAGTCACTCGTGTAAACACGGACTGGTCTCTCGGACCAGTCGGCCATACTCGTGGCAGAAGGTCTGCGGCATCATTGCTCCATTTGCCTGGCTGTTGCAATTCAGAGACATTCATATGGAACCTCATAAAGATGTCATTGTCATCTTCCCAGGGTTTGGGACCATGAAGGGACCGTATGCTCCATAATTGTCTTCAAGGTGGTCACACAACAGCGGCGGTGTTCCTGTCCTGTTATGTCTTCCAGATGAAAGGCGGAGGCTTCAAAAAAACAGTTTCCGTCTGGATTCACTTCTGTTCGGATCAATCCATTAGCTGATAACAGGTTGTCCAGACGAACGTGGTGTATTGCGACAATTGTCACAATAAACTGAACCTTATGTAGACATCCTAACATGTTGCAATGTGTAGTGTTTTCAGAGCTTTATAAACAGATTGTGCTTGATTACAAACGATTTTTTCATTTCTTGATTACTCTCTCTCTCTCTCTCTCTCTCTCTACTCTCTCTCTCTCTCTCTCTCTCTCTCTCTCTCTCACCTTCTCTCATTCCCCCTTTCTCTCTTGTCCACTAATGTTTTCATCCCTGTTCTGATCAATGCACAGACAGTGAATCACCACTCCCAATCGAACAAAGGAAAGGAGTCGTGTTTTTAAGAGCCAGACAACTTAACTAACGCTTTCTCTCGCCACTCTCAATCTCTGACGTAGGTCGTACACCCAATCCGGTCACTTGATTTCCGACCTATCGCAGAGACCGGCGTTGTCGGCCATGACCCCTTCCCCCAAGATGAGTCTGGCGCCTTAATCGAAATCGGGACTTGTGAACACAGAGTGGGATGGGACGGACGGGAAGGGGAGGTGGAAGGCTGTGGGGGTGGGGGGTGGGGGGGGAGGAGGGGGGTCAAGAAAGTGATAGAGAGACACGAAAGATGGAAGGGAATAGGATGGAGATTCAGGCTTCAGAGGAGTTGTGGAAGACTGAAGGATGAACACCATGGAATTGTGTACCTCTTCGAAAGCAGTCTGACATCGTTTTGGCGTTGAATGGGATGCTTTCTTGCTGAAATGCGTGTGAAAAAGTATTCTCTGACGTATGTGTATGTATGTCTCTTTGAGCTAGATTGGTTTCATTGTGTTCGTCTCAGAAGTCAAATGCGTTCTTAATACAAGAGGAAGATTTGAGAGAGAGAGAGAGAGAGAGAGAGAGAGAGAGAGAGAGAGAGAGAGAGAGGAGAGAGAGAGAGAGAGAGAGAGAGAGAGAGAGAGACAGGAGAGAGATGAGAGAGAGAGAGGAGAGAGAGAGAGAGAGAGAGAGAGAGAGCTCCAAAGTTGACTCGTGCTGTCAAAGATTAGTACAAAAGATTAGATGCAAAGATTAACAATGAGAAAGAAACGATCAC
>JAFLJL010000645.1:0-5000 GCA_018398815.1 Conus ventricosus | reverse complement strand
TTTTGTTTTCTAATGATTTTTAATAAGTTTTAAGCTCCTTCTTGCTTTAGTTAGTATGTGCTCAATATGCTGTCCTCAGAGAAGTTTTGAAGTGAGATAGACTCCCAAAAACTTAGTCGTTTGAGTATATTGTATGACTGAACCATGGATAGAAAATACAGGAAGTTTTTCAGGGTTGTATCCTGAATTGAAAAGCATAATATTGGTTTTTTTCAAGAGATAATGAAAGACCATTTTCAGTCATATATTTACTTATTTTATCAAGTTTCGTGTTTGTATAACTTCTTGGTGTAATTCAGAGCTCTGGTAGGAGTTTTTCTTTTCATTGATACTTTCATCCTCATAAACAGATGTCGTCGGCATATTGAGCTACACTGCATCTTTCGATAACCCCCTAGGAAGATCTAAATTAGAATATTGAACAAGATAGGGGCAATTACTGATCCCTGAGGAAGACCCATATGAAGAGATCTAATATTGAAGTACGTATTCCCAATCCTTGTCTGTATTGATCGATTAAAAAGAAAGCTTTTGATAAAATCAAACATATTACCCACAATACCAACTTTTCGTACTTTGTCAGTAGTCGATTGTGCCACATTGGTCGTAAGCCTTTTGACGTCAAAAAACGTAGCAAGAACATTCTTTCGTCTGGCAAACTGTTTGCTTAATTTGAGTAGTTAGTTTTAATCAGGTGATCAATGGTTGATCTACCTCTTTCTAAAGCCTGCCTGATTAATTGGAATAACCTTGTACTTTTCACAATAGTGATTAAGTCTCCTTAAATATAATTCTCTTCCATAAGTTTACATGTGTGTGACGTTAACGCAATTGGTCTATAGCTGTTTTTATCATTCCGGGGCTTTCCTTGTTTGTGAATGGGTACAACAATTGACTGCTTCCATACGTTTGGTAGTTGTCCACTTTCCCAGCATTTTTGAAAGATAAAATGTAAAAAATTTAACATATTAGTGATAAATGACCTAACATTTCGTTAGAAATTCCATCCAGCCCAACGGATGTTTTCTTGCTGCCGAGATTAGAGATACATTCTTTTAATTCTCCATCGTAATTGCAGCATTAATAGATAGATTTCTGGTCGGTTTTCCGAGTCTTCATCACTAAGCTGTAACTATGTTCTGCTCTGTACTTTCTATCTTTTGTCCGATAGTCCATCGCTGCGACTGTTATTTGCAAACATATCAGCAAAGGCTTCGGCTTTTTCGTAATTAGTTGGCAAATCACAATGAGACAATTGTACTGGTATTGTGGCAATTTTACGCCATTCTTCATTGTTTTCAATTTTTCCCATACTTTCTGAAGATCTTATGATTTGAAACTTCATTTGTACAAAAAGATGACCAATATTCTTTTTGACCTCATCTATACTCTGTTACATTTATTTTGGCTTTTTTCATTTCCATATGATTTTCAATAGATTGGTGCTTTAGATAAGCATTAAATTTTAACTTTTTCTCGTCTTTTGCTCTCTGGCAAGCTTCATTCCACCAAATGTTACCGACATGCTTTTTTGATGTTATTGACTTATACTTGGGAATGGATTCGTCAGCAGCATGCAGAACAGCTTTTAGTAAACATCATGTAAAGTGTGTCAATATCATTATCAGAAGTTTCGAACTGATCATAAGACAGTAATATGTTTGTAAATTTGTTCCAGTCACTACGTTTGTAATTGTATTTTGGAATCTTGTCTTCTGTTGAGTCTGTAGCGGAAGGCTGATCTAGTTCAAACCTGGTCACAAGTGGTATATGATCACTGTTCAGAGGATCATCTATTGGGTTCCAGGTACAAAAGGTGTTTAACTCAGGTGATGCCAGTGTTAAGTCGATGGCGGTGGCTCTATGATGGGGTTATCGGGTATGCGTGTGATCGCCCATCGTTTAGAAGACAGAGGGAGGAATCCACAAGATTTTCAACAAAACGGTTGCTGTAACTATTGCATATCCTTCTCCCAGAAAGGTGAGTGAGCATTAAAAGTCACCCGTGATCAAGAATTTTTATTTTGTTCTGCTCCGGTAGCATACGAATCCATTCAGTGTTCTGCTCATTTGGACCAAGGGGTAGGTAGACAGAAACTATGGTTAACAGTGAAGAATTGAAATCCGACAGTAACAGCACAAGAATTTAAGTTAGGTATATCAGATGGTGCAGGACTGGGCAGAGAGTGTAAGAAACCCCCTCACGTACATAAATAGCCGTAGAGACTTTTCCAGTGGTGTCATCATTTTGATGGATTGGTGGATAATAGTAATTATCTATCTTTGGCAGCTTTTCTTTTTTAACATTCAAGGACTGAAAAGACAGAATCTTGTGATCGGTTGTGCAAGATGTTGAACTAAACAGTCTAAATTTTTTGACAATGGAACGACAGTTCCACTGGAATATATCAAAAATGTTCTCATTAGTTCTAACTCATTATTGGTAACCAGTCGTATCAAGTTAAGTGTTAAATCAAGGTAGTCTCAAAGATTTTACATACACCGAGAGGAGAACAATTAAAAAGAAAAAAAATGAAGCAAAGAAGCAAATTTCTATATGCGTTAAGCAATAGTTTAAATCAACTATCTGTTTATACTAAATGTACTTAGATGTCTAGTAGGCATAAAGTCATTAATGGCGAAGAACAATGGGAAATTCTCAGCTTCGTAAATGTCAGTAAATCTTGATCTCCGTGACAAAAGTTATCACAAGTGTTGGTGAAACATGTCCCAGTCATTCAATGCGTAGAAGCGGTTATGCCAGGCGTGGTTGAGGGCCAGGGTAGAACTGGGTCGGTGGAATCTGGGCTGACGTGCAGGCCGTTTCGGGGTTTCCCACACCAGGTTTCGGACGCGACGTCCAATGTTGCCAGCCAGTATGCTGTGCCTCTTGTAGTGGGGTGAATGCCGATCCCTGAGGTGATGTTTCTTCAAGTTGTCGTGTTTAATTATACAGATGTTACGTATCTCCAGTAGTTCTGATGTGATGGCAGCATTGAATAATTCTCTCTTTGCCTCCAGCGTCTGGTCTTGACAGTAGTGACATTGCTTACTAACGAACTGCGTTTGGGTTTTTCTTTGGCAGCTTCCCTCAAAGTAGTAGCAAATGACTTGCTTAATTCGATACTGTTTCTTAGATTTCAAGTCCGTTGATTCCAGAGTGTATTAAGACAACATCTATATTTCTATGAGTCGGAGCTGACAGCTTTCAGGGAATTCTGCACGCGGTTACTGTAGATATCTTTTTCATGGAGGTTTTGAAATTGTATGACCTCCCCAATCTGTCCCCATGTACGCGATTCAGCACCGAGTCATGCAGAATCCAAAACTTCCCGGCATATTCTCACGTTCTTTTTTTTTTTCGAGTCGTGTGAGCCAGCGTGTTTTTGTTTGACGTCAGACTTACTTACGTCATGGGAAGATCTGTGGAGTTGTTACCAGATCTAATTCTGAGTTGGTGTAGAGGCCTTGCTCCGTGAAGGTTCCTGCTGCGCGGTGTTCGATGATGGCTTGGAACCCCCAGGAAACAGCAGCTGGTCTTGCTACAACTTCAGCGTAAGTCGGGGCTGCTAGGCCTGTGCTGCCACTGTCCGTTTGTGTGCCTATGGTTGTCAAGGTGATTGTTTTCTTTTCATGGCACTGGGCACAATTCCTTTCGGCTTGTAAACTTTTCTCCAGGAGGAAACACGATCGCAGAGTGCCGAAATGGTGTTTTTGAGGTCCGCGATCGATTGAAACATCTCCATTCTCCTACGGTCAAAGGTACGGCCTGGGTAGGTTAGCTTCATCTCTGGTATTAGCTGGCCAGTGATGAGCTGGTTGCCCGCTTCGTGGAGATTGGTTCAATTCCTCTGGAATGTGAGGACGCCCAGGACGTTTCAAGCTGTCTGCTTTCAGGTTGCTTACTGAAGCAGCAGCACGTAGGCTTAAGCCTGCACTTCTGGTCTTCATCTTTCAGAACACTCACAACCTGTGTGTGTGTGTGTGTGTGTGTGCGTGTGCGCGCGCGTGCGGGCGTGTGTGTGTTTGTGTGTGTGGTGTGTGTGTGTGTGTGTGTGTGTTGTGTGTGTGTGAGAGAGAGAGAGAGAGAGAGAGAGGAGAGAGAGAGAGAAGAGAGAGTGTGTGGTGTGTGTGTTGTGTGTGTGTGGTGTGTGTGTGTGTGTGTGTGTTGTGTGTTGTGTGTGTGAGTGTGTGTGTGTGCATGTGTGTGTGTGTGCATTGTGTGTGTGAGGTGTGTGTGTGTGTGTGTGTGTGTGTGTGGGTGTGTGTGTGTGTGTGTGTGTGTGTGTGTGTGAGTGTGTGTGTGAGTGTGTGTGTGTGTGTGTGGGTGTGTGTGTGTGTGTGTGTGTGTGTGTGCGTGCGTGCGTGCGTGCGTGCGTGCGTGCGTGTGAGAGTGAGTGAGTGAGTGATGAGTGAGTGTGTTTTGTGTGTGTGTGTGTGTGTGTTGTGTGTGTGTGTGTTTCTTCCTACTTTTCAGGGATCTCCCATAGAAGGTCGTGAGCTGACATGACACGGGTGATCTCCTTTTGCTTTCTGGGGAGGGAAGGGGGGGGGGGGATAGGGAGAGAAGGGAAGATCGATTCCCCCGTGAAGAATGTAGAAACGAATCCTCTGTCAATTTGTGCGGCTGAACTTGTCGATTTCTGACGATTGATCGTTTTTGGTCTTCTCAAGGAGTCTTCTTTGAAAAGGATGAATGTGGTCTCCTGCGGGACGGAGCTATGGGAGGAAATAGGACGGGAGAAGGGAAGGAGAATTACTAACAGAGAGAGGGAGAGGGAGTGAGGGAGAGAGAGAGAAGAGAGAGAGAGAGAGAGATGAGGAGAGAGAGAGAGAGAAGATGAGAGAGAGAGAGAAGAGAGAGAGAGAGAGAGTGAGTGACTGACAGCACAGAGAGAGATACAGAGACAGAGTCAAATAACAGACAGACAGAAGGTAGACTGTCAAGCACAACAGACAGAAATAAATCTCAATCAACGCAATCTACTCCATACGCTTCT
>JAFLJL010000640.1:22500-27257 GCA_018398815.1 Conus ventricosus | reverse complement strand
CCACACGGAGCATTCTAAATGACTAGGTCTTGTTACCATCTTCGGAACGTCATTCATTGCTTTAATCACCTTCGCCTTGCTGAGTAATGAATGATTCGGAAGGAACCCTGATTGCTCAATGACGTTGAGGATTCGCTGTGAATTTCGTCATCACTCTCCTCACTGGATGGCATGCTCAACTGGAGCTTTGGTGGAGGAAGAACTGGGGGGCGTCCGTTGCTTTGGATAATGAGTCGACAGGCTGACAAACCGACCAGCAGACACGTGTTCAAATCTCTGGGAAGCCTTCCAGAATTCCCTCTTACTCCTGTCCTTTTTTTTTTAATGTACATTTTGAAACTTTGGACGGTCATGTTCAATTTGTTGAAGATTTGGGTACTTTTCCCCACTTTTCTCCTCTTTTAACAATTTTCCTCATCGTTCAGTAGGCATTCTGTCTGAGAGCTAAAGCCACGCCACAAATATCACTGAATCTCTTTGGATTAGGTGCTGCAAATGGACTTGAAGGGTAATGTATGTATTATTCTGTGTACGTGTGTGTGTGTGTGTGTGTGTGTGTGTGTGTGTGTGTGTGTGTGTGTGTGTGTGTGTGTGTGTGTGTGTGTGTGTGTGTGTGTGTGTGTGTGTTGTTTTTTCCCCCTGAAACACTGAACACTTCCCATTTATCGAGCATTTAGGTCATGAACCAACGAGGGAACTTAAAACAAGCTTTTAGAACACAGCTGACTACTCTGGCCCAACCTCCCTTTGCCCAGGGTATTGATTTTAGGCGCACGGATGGCTCCATTAACCGGCCGATTCGTTCCGAATATGACCCATCAAGCTCCTCAGCGTCGACGGTAGACGGTGTGCGGAACTGGAGCTGGGTCGATTAAGATCTGTGGGCGTGCGTCTCGTTTGATGACGGGGTAGACAGAGAGACCGACAGTAACGAAGTTCAAGAGAGCCAGCGTGTCGAATGCCAGATCTATGTTCCCACCATGTCTGTGATTCAGACTGGGGGAAGAGAGATGGGGGGTGGGGGTGGGGGGTGGGTGGATGGGGCATGGAGATAGGGGACAGGGAAAAGTGAGGGGTTACGGTGGATGGGTAAGGTAAGCAAAGGGTTTGTTGGGGGAAGCTGCGCGGACCTGGGGGAAGAACCACATGAAGAACCACATGAAGAACCGCATGAAGAACCACATAAAGAGCCACATGAAGAACCACATAAAGAACCACATGAAGAACCACATGAAGTCCTGAGTGATATCGATGTTGTGGCGGATTAGACCGAGGGAACATAGATTTCGCGAAGATAAATCAGGGAAAATACACTCTGGGGAGGGTGGGATAGATGGGAGGGAATGGGAGGGGAGGGGGGGGAGGTGTCGGATCAACAGACCTGGGCGATATAGACCTGGTTAAAACAAACCTAGGGGAACATTGGCTTCAGGGAATCCCAACATGGGTAGCACAGAGCAAGAGGAACATAGACCTGGGGGGGGGGGGGGGGGGGGGGAGCACATATCTAAAACTCCAACATGGTAACACAGAGCTAAGGGAACACAGAACTGGGCAAGCTCGTACCTGGAACTTCAGCGTGGGTACCACAGACCTAGGGGAACATAGACCCAGAGCAGCACGTACCTCGAACTTCAACATGGGTAACATACAGATAGAACATGGATCTGAGGGTACATTAATCAGGTAGAATATGAACTTTGGGAACACAGACACGGAGAGGTACATAGATAGAGGAACGTAGACAAAGGGGATATTCACTTAACAGAAAAGAGGAGCACAGACCTTGCTGAACACGGACCTAGCGGAAACTTGGCAAACATGGGGGAACTATTGTACCAAGAGCAAAACCAATACAGAGACACACAGATCTAGGGGAAGAAAAACCGGGAGGAGGGTGGGGGTACAAAAACTTTGGGGACATCAAACATGGAAGGGCGAGCAAAGTCACCAATAAAACAAAAAATCTGGAGGAACATAGACCCATGAGGGACATAGACCCATGAGTGACATAGACCAGTCTGTGCATAGACCCACCCATCAGGGATATAGACTATGGATCCCAACGGACCAAAAAGCCTTAACAACTCACAGCCGTTGCCTGCTTCTCCGCATTCATCATAATCATCCACCACCCCAGCCAGAGAACAGGCCGTGAAGAACAGTCCGATACTGTCCTCTATCCTGGCTGTTCTTTCCAAAGTTCTCCAGATGGACGCCATCTTTTTGCTGTCTGGTTCAAGACCCCGATGCCAGAAGGTTCTTCGTCGTTTCGTTTCCTTTTGCCTTGCGGGGAGTGGTGGGGGGGGGGGGGGGGGGTTCTCTTTAAATCTTGTCTGCTAGTGTTAAATGAGGGGGTCGGGGGGGGGGGGGTTCCTGAAAATGCGTTCCATCTATAATTCATATTCTTCCTGGATCTCGCCGTAAGACGTTAGCTGGTGGTTTTCTGCCTGAGGTTGGCAAAGGGTGTAAGAGCTAGAGGATTTTCCTGAGGCAACTGTTGATGAATCTTTGCACTCTCAGGATGCTCTCTTTGTTGTTCATTGTGTCACTGTTCAATACATGAAGACTTACTTTCTTTAGAAAGGAAAAATCTTGCCTTTGTTCGGCTTGTAGCTAGTAGTGAGCTATAAGTGTTCCAGAGCTGAAGAAATAATGCTCAGTGTAGGGAGCCTGAATAGCTCTCCAAGGGTTGTGGGTTCGAGTAGGGCGCCGGACTCGTAATCCAAGGGTTGCGGGTTCGAATCTCCGCCGGGCCGTTTCGGTACAGGGGGATTTTTCCCTCGGAGTTAACATTAGTTCTGACTCCATTTCCCATACAGTCCTTCGAATGAGACTATAAACCGAGGTTCCGTGTGTGAACGCACGCATAACATCTTGCACACACGTGAAATCCCATCACCAACTTTCGGAAGAGAAGGCCAGTTTGGCCGTTGGTATGGATTACACGTTACACATAGCATACCGTTACACATACCGAAGATGGAATATGGCTGCCTTAATGGCGGGATAAAAAAAACGGTCAATACACACAAAACTCCACTCCCTTTGTTGGGTAGATGGGATTAATACTTGCCTGTCCAAATATGGAGTATCCGCAGGAGTATCAGACTGCGTACGCAGACGAAGAAGATGCTCAGTGTCTTTTTTTTTCCTCTGACATCCGCATCTGCGACGCCTTGCTCTAGTGCACCCCCACGTAACAATAGAACCACGTCAGTGCTGAGTGTTGGCCTTCAGAACTTAGCTCTGAAGCCTTTTTCTATGTGGGTCTGTACATGAAGTGAGAAAAGCAGCGGGTCATCAGAGAGTGTCCAAAGTGTCCCCTGGATATGTTTTTCCTTTATCTTGTAGCGGTCTTCATAGTCCAGTCGATGGCCTGGAGAAAGGTTCTCGCTCTTTGGAAAAAAAGAAATATTACCCCTTTTGGTAAAATTATAATAATTAAAGCTTTGGCGTTTAGTAAAAATTGTCCATCTATTAATTAATTTACCAGACCCTCCAGAGGATTTCATTGATGCATTGGAAAAGGAATTGTACACATTTTTATGGAATGGTAAGAGAAGTAAAATTTAAAAAATCTGTTGTTCAAAAACAGTACTGCGAGGGGGGACTCAGAATGTTGAATGTTAGAAATTTTATTTCTGCTATGAAAATAAGTTGGTTGAGAAGATTAATGTGCGAGTCTGATTGGAGGGAGTTTACCATTAATATGTACCCTAACCTGGGCATTATATGTAATCTTAAAGCAGAATTTTCAAATGTTGTTATGAATGTCATTAATAATCCATTCTGGAAAGATGTTATGAAGCACTATAAGAAATTAGGTTCCAGATGCTGTCCCATCTCTGTGCATGATTTTATGGTTGAATGTATTCATTACAATATCAATATTCTGAGGGACAGAAGGGTGATTTTTGTACAAGAATGGATTGATTATGGTATTTTCTTTGTGAAACAACTGTTGAATGAAAATGGCAATTGGATGACTTACCAAGAATTCTTGCAAAAATATCAAGGTATTAATACCAATTTTCTCTTATATGAAGGCATTTTAAATGCAATTCGTACCTATTTTCAAAAACTCCAGATAGCTTTAACTTCCAGATACAAGCCCCGAGACCCAAAAGCCTGGTTTTATATCAAAAGAGGTAACACATTTGTTCAAAACATTCTAAATGGAAATAATGCCCCCCCCCAACAACTATCCATAAATGGAATAATCTTTTTGAAAATCTTAATTGGAAAACCATCTTCTCTCACTGCTACAAGGCTTCTACAGATGTGCAGCTTAGATGGTTTCAATGCAGACTTTTGCACAGATTGCTCCCAACACAGAGGTATTTATTTCTATGTAGAATTATTGAATCTCCTATCTGTAACTTCTGTGAAGTCAATGAGCAGACCATTGATCATATGCTTTTTGATTGCATTATTGTACAGAGGTTCTGGAGAAATCTGCAAAGTCTATTAAAAAATAAATGTCAACACTGTGACAACTTCATTATTGACAAGGAGTTGATTTTATTTGGTACTAAACAGCATGTGAAAACGGATAAAGCTATTGATTTTGTTCTGCTCTTTGCCAAGTTTTACATTTACAAATGCAAATTACAAAATTCCGCTCCTGACCTACATGTCTTTCTCGCAGTATTAGGACACAGATTCAAACATGAAAAATATTGGCTTTTCTTAATCATAGTATAGGACAATTTGAGGAAAATTGGTTGCCCTATTACCCTATTGTACCTTAGTTT
>JAFLJL010000640.1:2500-17500 GCA_018398815.1 Conus ventricosus | reverse complement strand
CCTCTCTCTCTCTCTTTTTTTTTTCTTTCCCCAGGGCTGGGTGGAAAAAAGCATGTGCAATTTGCTTATCTCATTACCCTGGTAAAAATAAAATTTCGTTCGTTCGTGCGTTTCTCTCTCTCTCTCTCTCTCTCTCTCTCTCTCTCTCTCTCTCTCTCTCTCTCTCTCTCTCTCTCTCTCTCTCTGTCTCTGAAAGATGAAGGGTGAAGGGCGAAGGGTAAAGGGTGAAGGGTGAAGGGCTGAAACACGAATAAGGTTCGTGTAAGTAACCTGCTTCTTTATCTTTTGATTATTTTTTTTTTCTGGGTGTGGTGCGAGATTTTCTTTGAGTTTGGGTGATGTGCATTTATTGATTGATTGTTTAGTATTTTGTATTATTACTGTAGTGTGTGTATATTGTGCAGTGATTTGTTTTTCCCGTCTCCAGTTTCACGGGAGACAGTGACCACTAGGGTGCTGTCTGTGGGCTTCTTTTGCTTTTCTTGATTTCTGCTCACTATTCCGGTCCTGTGTATCCTTTCATTTCCTTTTCACCCCCTTTTTCAAAACCTCTTAAACCTTCTCCTCAATAGGCTCCTATCTAGTTTTCTTTTCAACAATTTCATCTTTTAGGTAGGATTTCCGCTAGTTTGTGTTTCTTCCCCTCTTTTTAATTGTTTGTAATTCCATTTGTTTTGTAAATTTATATTCATTTTTTGTATAAGGCGGTACATTTGTTTTGTAAATTCGTTTGAAATTAAGTAAGAAAGAAAGACTGACAACACTGTCACTCTTGCATACCCGCATTCATGACAGCATTTACTCCATACGCACACGCAATCTTTCCAATCACCCAAAAGGAGCACTACCGAATGTTTTTCTTCTCCCCCTCTCCTTCAGGGAAAACACTTTACTAATCACAACAACAACGTGTAAACAGATTTTACACCTGTAACTCTCTCCGCACTGAGAGACAAATAAATCCGCACACATGTATCTCTCCTCACACCGAGAGACAAATCAATCTTCACACATGTATCTCTCTTTACACTGAGAGAAAAAATAGTCTTCACACTTGTATCTCTCTTTACACTGAGAGATAAAATAGTCTTCACACTTGTATCTCTCTTTACACTGAGAGATAAAATAATCTAGTTCCGCTTCTATAAAGCTATGGCCTTCACATTCCGTTATCCCAAAATTCCGGACCAGGAGAATACATAACTCCCGTAATCACTGAGGACCTGCCTGCCTCAAGTAAAAGCTTCCCTGCTTTCTCAATTCCCTGTCTCTCTCTCTGAGACAATATACTGCCCCCTCGAACTCTCCCGTCCTGGAGATACGAGTCTCGACTTCTCTTCCGCGACTTCTTCTGTCTCTTGCGAAATGACGAACTTCAACTCCTCTCCCTGGAGTTGGTACTGGCTGGGGCTGAACTACCGGTGTGTTCCCCACACCATGGCCATCTTCAACCACCTCACGGGGTGAAAGATGAAGGGTGAAGGGCGAAGGGTAAAGGGTGAAGGGTGAAGGCTTGAAACACGAATAAGGTTCGTGTAAGTAACCTGCTTCTCAATTCAACATATGAATTCTTTCTCTCTTCTTTAAGTTTTCCCCTGTAGCTTTCCCCAACTATCTATCGCTCACCTGGTAATGACTGGTCAGCAAAGAGGACCACCGTCCTGACAGGTTCGAGTCTCTAGGCCATCTGCTGGGTTAAAACTGACTCTTTCCCCCCTTCTCCTAGTGAGTGCATACTCAGTGTTCAAAACACATGACCAGCACCTTACCTTACCAGCCCTTGTTAAACTATCACTCAGTGGTCACTTTCACCCAATGACCACATTTGTTCCTTGAATGAGTCATACTCACAATTATTTTGGGGACGCCCGCTACACTAGTCAAGCCATATGAATATTCTTCCTTTAATTGTGGCACGGGGAAATGATTCATATCAACAACTACATGTGATGGAGCGTCACATGCCTTGATGTGAGGCTACGTCACATGACACTCTCTCTCTCTCTCACACTCTCTCTCTCTCTCTCCTCCTCTTCTCTCTCTCTCTCTCTCTCTCTCTCTCTCTCTCTCTCTCTCTCTCTCTCTCTCTCTCTCTGGCTCAATTGTTAATTTGACAGATGGGGCAAAAATTGCCTTCAGCATGTCTATCAGTGGCATCTGTCCCATGAAAACGGCAGAGTCACTCTCCCTGAACCCGAGCTCTAACACAGATTACCTCCCTTACAGATTCCCGCACATGATCTCTTTCACTATCGGCCAGCTGATCAGACGGCGTTTTTTCAGTGCTGTCGTCGTTAGATATAGAAAAAGAACCACGTTCCTAACGTGAGAAACACACACACACACACAGATTCGCGCGCGCGCGCGCGCACGCACGCACGCACGCACGCACGCACACGCACACACACACACACACACACACACACACACACACACACACACACACACACACATCTATCTCTCCACTCGTTCTCCCAACTCGCTCTTGTATCCTCCTCCCCCCCCCCTTCCCCCGCACCCCCCAACGGGGGGCAAAATAACACATTCGTAGCTCTACGAATCTCAAGTTGTAACGTTAAGACACTATAGACAGTTTCGCCGTGAATACAAATGCACTTTAATGATAGACAGGGGCTCTATTTGCATTTTAGTTTAGTTTCTAAAATCAAGGTAGAGCTTTGTCGCTAGGTCAGACATTCGATCAAATTTCAGTGCCTATAATCTTCGCACCTTCCTATAGTCTTCTCTCTCTCTTCTCTCTCTTCTCTCTCTCTCTCTCTCTCTCTCTCTCTCTCTCTCTCTCTCTCTCTCTCTCTCTCTCTCTCTCTCTCTCTCTCTCTCTCTGTCTCTCAGGCAGGATTACATGTCTGTTTGCGTGGCAATGCAATCACGGTTTTGTTTTTTCCCTTGCCTAATCTCTCTCGTGGCCGTTGAAGCACTGCTGGGAACCTATCGACACGATCTCTCCATTTGTCACGGTTCTGTGTGTCCCTCACAGAACACGCGAGATACTTGCCTGTGCACTCTCTGGCATTGCCTTTCCATTCCACCATCCCCTGTTTTGTCCTCATCTGTCTGCCCCCTCTCCTAGGCCCAGGGGGCACGGGTACCAACCCAACAGTGAAGGTTCTGTTTCCCCCATCAGATCAGATCACAACTCAGCCGACAAGGCTGCAAACTAGTTCAGAGGTTGGTAAAACTTTTTTCCCCATGTCACACGGTGCTCCTCAGTCTCACAGCAGAAGCGAAGATGAAGTCGAAAAGGCTGACCTTCCACCACGGAATGAGTAGTTTGTCATCTCTCCGGGTGTTCAGTTAGCAGTCAAAATAAGCAGTCGGGGTGTCAGGAGATGATTTTGAAATTTTGACACTTAGCTGATACTATACAGGTTTCCTCCACAAAATGCACTAAGTAAATTGTTTATTATTTGACCTGCTTTCTGGGTTTAAATGACATTTCAAAACACCGGTTATTTAACATTATGCGGAAATGTGTGCATCTGTGTTGTTCATTTTCTCAAAAGCCCTTATCAGAGAGTTACCATCTTCAAAAACACTGGTATCTGAAAACTATACAGCCCGATTTTAAAAATAGTTTTCACGTTGAAAAAAAAGCAGAAAAAATATGTTTTAGAAATATGTATCTTTAGAAAAGCTTAACTATGACAAGTGACTCATTTTGTGGTGGAATAGTCACTCATGTATTGAAGAGGTTGATGGAAAATGGTCAACAGCGTGACGGCGTCCCTGGATGTTCAAGCCGCTTTGGCGAACTTCTTCTTCATTCACTTGAAATGCAACATCGACCAGTTCCATGCAATTTTCATTAATGACCATTGTACCAAACTAGATTACTTTTGAGATTCAAAGATTCGGTTTTTTCGACGTCTCCTTTCTATGTTGGAGGGAAGTAGGATGGGGAATAAGAGACAGACAGCAGAGACATAGAGATCATGTCTTTCAACCATTTATTTATAAAGAGATCCAACCATTTTCTCCACTCTTTTTTAGGGACAGAGATATATGTGTCAAGTCTTTTGTTCACTCTTATGTACAGACAGAAATATCTACTCTTTGTATGTGTGTGTTGAATGGGCGAGTGAGTGTGTGTGTGTTATGTGTTTGTTGGTGTGTGTGTGTGTGTGTGTGTGTTGTGTGTGTGTGTGTGTGTGTGCGTGCGTGGTGCGTGCGTCGGACACGCCAAATTATGTGCGTTGCGTGCGTGCGGGCGTGTGTGTGTGTGTGTTGTGTGTTGTGTTGTGTGTGTGTGTGTGTGTGTGTGTGTGTGTGTGTGTGCTCTGTGTTTGTGTGTGTCTGTGTTTGTCGGTGTGAGTGTGTGTGTGGTGTGTGTGTGTGTGTGTGTGCGTGTCCTGTGTGGTGTGTGTGTGTGTGTGTGAGCGAGAAAGAGAAGAGTTGGGGGGGGTGGGGGGGGTCCTGTTTTCATCCACTTTTTTAAATTTCAGAGATACCACAACCATTTTATTATTCTTTTATCTGGACAGAGATTTACGGATGTGTCCCAGTCTTTTTCGATTTCTTTGCCACGACAAAAATGTATCCTCTCTTTGTGTGTGTGTGTGTGTGTTGTGTGTGTTGTGTGTGTGTTGTGTGTGTGTGTGTGTGTTGTGTGTCAGTGTGGGTGTGTGATGTGTGTGCGTGCGGCGCGCGCGCGCGCGGTTGTGTGTGTGTGTGTGTGTGTGTGTGGTGTGTGTGTGTGTGTGTGTTGTGTGTGCTGTAGGTGTGTGAGAGAGAGTGTCGACGTGATGAGAGGAGAGGAGAGGGGAGTGAGATGAGAAGATGAGAGAGGAGAGAGATGAGAGAGAGAGGAGAGAGGCACTCTTGCAGGGCGGTATCGTGTTGAATTATCGTTGCAAACCTTATCATATCAGTACATCATCGCCTTCTGCAGCATTCGCATAGCCAACTCAATAATCTGCTGATGACCATCGGGCTGAGAACAGATTTTCTCCGCAGATGGCTGGAACCCTCTCGCGGTTCATCCGTGGCACTATGCCCGTGTCGTTCGGCCTTTGCCAATGAGCGTGCCACAATTCCAAAGAAAAATGCTGAGAATCGTGCTTGTTTTCACACTTGTTTACGTGTTCCCCTCCCCTCCCCCTACCTTCCCCCCCCCCTCTTCCCCGCATAAAAAAAAAAAAAAAAAAAAAAAAAAAATGAACGGACTCGTGACCCTGTAAGAAAAATCCCGACACTAATTCGGCAGGTCAGACAGCGCGTTGCTTGGCCCTGATTGGTGTTTCCAAGAATGTGTTACTCTCATGCTACCTTCACAGGTCCAATAAAACATTGGGTGGTAACTGTCAGGGGGTGGGAGGGGGGGGGGGCGGGGGGGAAGGAGTGGTGCCCAAGGTATGGGCACAAACATGCGAGGGAGTATGTTTTTTCCTTTCAGAAAAGTACTTCCATTACTTTGTGATGTGTTCCTTGTTCCTTGCTTTCCTTTCTCTTCTTTTCTTCTTCTTTTCTTCTTCTGCTTCTTCTTCTTTGTACTGTGAGTAGCCCTCCATCATAGGCATGTGACGCTCCATCACATGTAGTTAGTGATATGAATCATTTCCCCGTGCACAGCTAAAGGAAGAATATTCATGTGGCTTGACTAGTGTAGGCGGCCGCGTCCAAACTAATTGTGAGTATGATCATTCAAGAAACGAATGTGGTCATTGGGTTGAAAGGACACTGAGGGCGTGTGATAGTTTAACAAGGGTGTAGGTCTGGTTGCGGTCATGTGTTTTGAACACTGAGTATGCACTCACTAGGGAAGGAGGAAAGAGTCAGTTTTAACCCGGCAGATGGCTCTAGGAGACTCGAACCTGTCAGGACGGTGGTCCTTTTTGCTGACCCAGTCATTACCAGGTGAGCGAGATAATGTGGGGGAAAGTACAGGGGGAAAACATAAAGAAAAAGAAAGAAAGGAATTCATATGTTGAATTAAGAAGGGTGACTTACACGAACCTTATTGTGTTTCAGCCCTTCTCCCCTTTACCCTTCGCCCCTTCACCTTCATCTTTCCACCCGTGAGGTGGTTGAAAGATGGCCATGGTGTGTGGGAACCACACTGGTAGGTTCAGCCCCGCAGGTACCACTCCAGGGGAGAGGAGTGAAGCTCGTCGTTTTCGCAAGAGAGACAGAAGAAGTCGCGGAAGAGTAGTCGAGGACTCGTATCTCCAGGCAGGAGAATTCCGAGCGGGGCAGTATATTGTCTCAGATAGACAGGGAATTGAGAATGCGGATAAGCTTTTTACTTTGAGGCAGGCAGGTCCTCAGTGAATTACGGGAGTTATGTTCTTCTCCTGGTCCGGGTTTTTTGGATAACGGATGTGAGGCACGGCTTTATAGGAAGCGAACCTAGGTATTTTATCTCTCAGTGTGAGGAGGAGTACATGTGTGAAGATGGTTTTTTCTCTCAGTGTAAAGAGAGATACATGAGGGAAGATTGATTTGTCTCCGAACGTGAGGAGAGATACCTGAGTGCAGATTTATTTGTCTTCTCAGGGTGGAGAGAGATACAGGAGGTGAAATCTGTTTACAAGTGGATGATGTGATTTACGTTAAATTGTTTTCCTGAAGGAGAGTGGGGAGGAAGAAACACATTCTGTAGTGCGCCTTATGGTTGTTTGGACAGATGGCGTGTGCGTATGCAGTAATGCTGTCAATGGAATTGGGTATGCAAGAGTGACAGTTGTGGAGCAGTGGTGACCCCGACTCCAGTTTCACCGGCGTAGCTGCGTTTTGTTTTCCCCGGAAAAACAAAAAAAAAAAAAGGATTTCTATTTGTGCCCTCAAGGGTTTTGAGGGAAGAACAAAAAAAAGGATTCGTTTGTGCCCTCAAGGGTTTGAGGGAAGGAAAAAAAAATAAAGGATTTTATTTGTGCCTCAAGGTTTGAGGGAAGAAAAAAAAAAAGGATTTCTATTTGTGGCCTCACAGGTTTGAGGGAAGGAAAAAGAATAAAGGATTTCTATTTGTGCCCTCAAGGGTTTGAGGGAAGGAAAAAAAAAAAGAAATTAGTAATTATTGATTGTGTATAATATTTGCATTTGTTGTGTTTTTTGCTATTTCTATAGTTGTTTTGGGTGGTTGACATTTCTTTTGGTTGCTCTACTCGTTAAGGGTTTTTTTTTTTGTAGGATTTCTTTTTGACCCCTTCCCACCTCAGGACCGATAGCCTCAACCGCCTTCTTGCTCGAACTGGCAGCAAGGGGGCAGGGCGTTGAGGGAGGAGAGTCGTTATCCTTCCCCTAAGGGGAATTAGAAATTTTCGTCCTTTCCAGGACTGATCAGCCCAACCTCTTCTGCGTTTCGCAGGGGGCCATGGCGCTTGGGGAGTTCAATAGTCTTTCCCTTCTCATAAATATCTATTTCTTTTCGCTTTCCTAATGTTTCCGTTTTGATTTTTTCCCTTACCCCTCTGAGTGTGGGGTCAACTTCTCTCCGTCACGGCTAATAGTGTAGGTTGGTGGAGTTGATTACGCTCTGTCCCAATAAACATTTATCTTTTGTTCATTTTTTTTTTCTCTGGGTGTGGTGCGAGATTTTCTTTGAGTTTGGAGTTGAATGTGCATTTATTAATTGATTGTTTATTATTTTGCATATTGCTGTAGTGTTGTGTATATTGTGAGTGATTTGTTTTTCCGGCTCCAGGGGGTTTTTTTCACCGGGGGGAGACAGTGCACTTAGGGTGCTGTTCTGTGGGCTTCTTTTGCTTTTTCTTGATTTCTGCTCACTATTCCGGTCCTGTGTATCCTTTCTTTCCTTTTCCCCCCTTTTTCAAAATCTCTTAAACCTTCTCCACAATAGGCTTCCTATCTAGTTTTCTTTTCAACATTTTCATCTTTAGGTAGGATTTCCGCTAGTTTGTGTTTTTCCCCTCTTTTAATTGTTTGTGATTCCATTGTTTTGTAAATTTATATTCATTTTTTGTATCAGGGGTACATTTGTTTTGTAAATTCGCTTTGAAATTAAGTATGAAAGAGGACTGACACAAGAAACATTTAAGGGGAAAATAAAAAAAAACTAAAAACTTTATAAAGAATTTATTTTCAGCGAACTTTATTGTGTTTATTTCCTTTCTTAAGGGAAAAACATGGTTTTGCATAAACTTCAATTTGTTTTCAATTGTAGCAGTTGCAAATTATTTTTGGAAAAAACTACATTCCAGGGATTTCATATCTTACCTGTTTGTCAGTAAGCTGGTTTTCTGTTTATTCCTGACTTGAATCTGTATTTGTTATATATAATTACGGTTTTTGATAGAAACATAACATTATCATATATCGCTTATTTTTATTTCATACTTGAGATTGTTTGGTGTTTATATCTGACGATTCATTAGGGATGATTTTGATAATATGTTAAAAACAGCGAACGCTTGGGTTTTGATTGGAAAGAGAAACTTACCTAACTATGTGCAACAATGCATAGATAGGGCAGACAGGCTAAGACAGAGGGAAGCTGAAAAAATAGACTAAGGGGGGTAAAAAAATAGATACAGAGGGAACGGCTAAAAGGGGGAAAAAATAGACACAGAGGAAGCTGAAAAAAAAATTAAAAACTAGACAAGAGGGAACTGAAGAAAATAGACTACAGGGGGAAAGCAAAATCGGGGGAAAAAAAAGCACAGGGGGAAATCTGAAAAAAAAAAGTTGGGGGAAAAGAAAAAAAAAGATACGGGGGAAGCTGAAGGAAGAAGTCAATTTAAGTTGAGCAGTTAGAACTAGAGCGTGCTAAAATTAAAAGAATACGCATCAAGAAAACCTCCACCAGTTCCACCAGTCGGTTCCGCCCGGCCCCCCTAAACCCAAAAGGGCTATTTTCCAAATTCCCCCTTTTGAGGAAAAACGATGAATAGATATTTTTTTTTCCGTTTTGAAAGCACGCAAGTCTTGTGGGGGCCAAAAGGGGAAAGTGGACATTGTATATTGCGTCGTTTTTTAAAGGGGTACGCTTTGGGACATGTACCACCCCTTTGCAGCGAAACAAATTTTAAATTGGGATAGTTGAAAAGAAGAATCCTCAAGAAATTTTTAATGTCTGCTGATCGTTTTCACGAACGTTTCCCTTCTGTGCGCCCCCGAAAAAGGGAATCGTTTTCCCTCGTTTCTGTCCGATGGTTTGTTTGGGCGATGGATCGTTTATCTAAAACAACAAAAAATTTTCAAACTGCGAATTTTCCTTTTAAAAAACAACTTTTCCAGAGCGTGAGCAAAGACGGCCATTTCCTTAAAGAAAGGCAATTTGAAAACGTGGGGGGGAAAAGGTCAGTGGTGATCAGTATTGTTCGCTCCCCCAGATGGGGGGTGGCTAGGGGAAAAGGGGAATTTTCCATCTTTGGTCTCATGCGTCATGTACTATCCATCAGGCAGGGAAATTACAGGGAAAAGGGAAACCCTGGGGTTTATTTTTTAGCCTCAAGGGTAACCCATCCCAGGAACGGACAGGGTCTTTCCGCCGGGTTTGATGACTTTGTCAATACCCGTACCACCGCGGAAAGACCCGTTTCTTCTCAGCAAACGTTCCGAGGCGTGGAAACGACCACCACGTAGACCTTTTGGGCCAGTTCGTGGCCAGAAAGAAGTTCACAAAATCAGTCAGCTGCCCATCGACAATGCGCGTTTCTTTTTTGAGGCAAGTTTCCCTCCCGAAACAGAAATTTCCCTTTTAGACGGGTGATTCAAAACCCGCCCTTTCTCCACTGATTGTAAGAAGGCCTTGTTTTTTCACCCGATCAATTTTTGATTGGACTGGGTTAGAAAAACGGAGCCCAAGGATTTTCAGGCTTCGGTTTTGCGAGACATGGGGGCACCATGGGTGTACGGAAATCTTTTGTGCTTCAAGACCCGTATCTAACACTGTCCAAAATGAGGGCGTTTGGAGGCAAAATTTAAAAAATTTCCGTGGGGGAAAAATTTTTAGTCACACATATACTCCGGCTTTTTTTACCCCCTTTTGTCATTTTTAACCCAGCTGCGACTTGATCTTGGGCATTTTTCCAGGTGTCCTACAGTACATGGGGGTGCTGGAGGATCGTTTGTTCCCGTCTTGTGAGTACGAAAAATTTTAGAGCAGGGAAAGGCTCAAAGCCGCAAAAGTCTCAAAACTTGAACTCCAGATTACCCAGATGATTTAAAAGAAATGCAGGGGAAAAGACGAGACGCTGACGACAATACTTTTGCTGCTAAACAGACTGTCACTGACGTACAAAACGGACAAACCAACGTCATACTGGACTCTGAATTCTCTACATGTGTGTACCGGGAAGGGACAACAGGACAGGTTGTGGTTCCAAAAACCACTTAGAGAAAACAGTGCTGCACACGGCTCATGATGCATTGTGCGCTGGTCACTGGGATCAAAGAACATCAAAGAGAGTTCTTGATTTTTTATTGGCCCGGGGGGGTCACAAAGGAAGTAAAACAGATACTGCCGTTCATGTGACATCTGCCAAAAAGGACATCTCAGTAAAGGTCGCGTCCCATGTGCACCTTTGCACAAAATGCCTCTCATTTCCGTTCCATTTCGGAAGGTTAGCGCTATTGATCTTGTTGGGCCTTTACCACTGTCTTCTCTCGGGCTATCGCTATTATTGACTTTGGATGGATTTACGGCGACAAGGTATCCAGAAGCGTTCCACTGTAAGAAATTGTACAGTATCTATCGCTGAAGCCTTACTTCAATATTTTTTCCATGAGTGGGTTCTTCCAGACGAAAATTCTCTCGGATTTGTGGAAACGCAATTCATTCTGATTCATGAGGAGAAATTTACAGATGTTGTCAATCTCTTCCATTTCAACCACGCCATATCATCCCAATCGAATGGCATGGTTGAACGTTTCAATGGAACGTTAAAGTCCATGTTGAGAAAGGTTGCAAGGCAAGAGCCCATGGAATGGGATCGTTTCGATACCGGCTTTGCTTTTTGCATACAGGGAAATGCCGAACGAAACGCTGGGTGTTCTCACCATTTGAGCTTCTTTTTCGGACACTCACCAAGGGGTCCTTTGGATCTATTGATGACACAATGGACGGAAAAGACGGACATACCTGACAGTAAAACTGTTTACCAATACGTTTATGAACTGCATAATCGTTTGAAGGATGCATGTGAGCTTGTCAACAGTCAGCTGATAGGAAAAACAGATGTGTACAAGGTCTTTGCAGACAGAAATGCAAAGGGCACGTTCCTTAGTGTAGGGGATAAAGTCCTTGTATTACTCACTGATGAACATAACAAGTTCGTGTTATGTGGAAGGGTCCTTTTCATGGTGGGTCGAAAAAACTTTCTGAAGTAAATTATAAGATCAAATGGCAAACACTGAGAAGGTATTTCATGTGAACATGTTGAAGAAGTATGTTGAACGTACAAATGTTGCCATCAACCAGTCGGTTGAGTGGTATATCCTGTGTCAGAAAACTGATGTCAACATGACAGACATTATCAGTGATGAATTTGTACCCAATGTAACGTACAGGGACAGATCAAAGGTTATGAAACAGCAAATGTGGAGTGTTAACATCTACCAGTGCAGATGATGTTGTAACCCCTTCCTATTCTTGTCTATCAAAAGGTTGAAACCTATGAGGATGTGGGTTCTGTCGAATGATTTGTCTACAAGTCAAACGAACAGCTCAAAGACATTTTGAAAGACTTTCAGGATGTGTTGACGGATAACCCAGGTACAGTAACTGGTATTGAACCCCATAGTATTCAGTTAACTTCTGAAATACCAGTGCGAACCAGACCATACCCCCTCCCATTTGCAAAAAAAAAAAGAGGTTGTGAGAGAGTGCTTGGCTATTGTATGGGCATGTGAGAAGTTCGCCAGGTTCTTGACTGGAAGAAAGTTTCAGTTACAGACTGACCATAGGCCACTGACGTTCTTGAAATCGTCAAAGACTAAGAACAGCAGGTTATTA
Organism: Conus ventricosus; assembly: GCA_018398815.1. Taxonomy (NCBI): domain Eukaryota; kingdom Metazoa; phylum Mollusca; class Gastropoda; order Neogastropoda; family Conidae; genus Conus; species Conus ventricosus. The sequence goes on along the minus strand of JAFLJL010000640.1, from coordinate 5,568 downwards.
AGATGGTCTTTGGCATTGCAGGAATTCCAGTTTACTGTTGAACCAGTGCCTGGAACACAAAATGTCATGGCAGATTTGTTGTCACGTGCGTGAATATTCATGGACAAATGTAACTGTCTTCAAGGGAAAGACTATTCCTGTTTTTTGTCTTTCTTAATGATTACGGTGTGATCACTTTTGACGGTGCATTGTATGCTACTGACGATTTAAATCAAGTGGTATTTATGCATAATTTGCTTATTGAAGTGACTATATGTTTTGCAAGCAAACAACTACTTGATGTTGATGTAATACATATTTATTCTTTGATAAACAATGGGAAAAAATCAAGTACTATTTATGTCTAATTGCTTGTGAAGATGAATTATATTATGTGTGATGAGCAATTAACTCTTTAGAAATGTTTATACACATGTTTTGATTGTGCAATGAGACAAACCAATTGTTTTCATTTGTCATTGTCAACAATGGAAGCATGTGACTTTTCAATGGACTATAACATTACATGTGGGGAAAAGAACTATGTTTAAATTATGTTTATTTTGTTTAATGTCTATTGAGAAACATTTACACTTGGAAGTATTCTCATTTTCATGAGGGTTTTGAAACATATGATGTGAGACAAAGATCAGGAAAATATGTGCTTCACATCTTAATGTATGAACACATTTGTACTTTGAATTGTTATATCCCTAATTGTTTTATCCATGTAATTTGTGAATTGTATTTTGTGAGAATATGGTGATCAATTATGAATGTTTTTTTTTTAAAAGACTGAAAGTTTGAAATATGCTATTTATGGTGGTCATGATGATTGATTCTATACGTTGATTATTAATTTGGTGAATCATGTGTGATGGTTACACATTTTGAGATTCATGGCTGAAGATGTGTTTAAGTGAAGTTGTATATACCTTTAAAAAATTTTCTGGAGAAAATTTTTCATCCCAGGATGGGGGGTGTCAAGTGACGTAGCCTCACATCAATGCATGTGGACGCTCCATAACATTGTAGTTGTTGATATGATTCATTTCCCCGTGCCACAATTAAAGGAAGAATCTTATATGGCTTGATAGTGGTAGCGGGCGTCCCAAAATAATTGTGAGTATGACTCAATTCAGAAGAAAGAATTGTGGACATTGGGTGAAGTGACCATTGAGTGAGAGAATAACAAGGGTGCTGGTAGGTAGGTGCTGGTCATGTGTTTTGAACACTGAGAGTATGCACTCATAGGAGAAGGAGGAAAAGAGTCAGTGATAACCCAGCAGATGGCATAGAGCTCGAACCTGTCAGGACGGTTGGTTCCTCTTTGTGACAGTCATTACCAGGTGAGCGATAGGGGGAAATTTTTTTTTTAAGTGGGAGGAAGTCCGGGGGGAAACTAAAGAAACGAGAAAGAAAGAATTCTTTTTGTTGAATTGAGAAGCAGGTTATTACACGAACCTTATTCGTGTTTCAGCCTTTAACCCTTCACCCTTACCCTTCGCCCTTCACCTTCTCTTTCACAGTAGAGGTGGTTGAAGATGGACATGTGAGAAGGAACACGTCTGGTAGTTCGCCCCAGCAGGTACCAACGCCAGGGAGAGGGTTGAAGCTCTTCGTTTCTCAGAGAAGAAGAACTCCAGGAAGAGAAGTAGAGGACTGTATCTCCAGGACAGGAGAATTCGCGGGGGCAGTATATTGTCTCAGAGAGACAGGGAATTGAGAAGCAGGGGAGCTTTTTCTTGAGGCCGGCTAGGCTCCTCAGTGATTAGGGGCGTTATGTATTCTCCAGGTTCGGATTTTTTTTGGGATAACGGGTGTGAAGGGCATAGCTTTCATAGAAGGGAAACTAGGTTATTTGTCTCTCGGTGTTGAGGAGAGATAATGTGTGAAGATTGATTTGTCTCTCGGGTGTGAGGAGAAGATACTGTGTGCAGATTTATTTGTCTGCAGTGTGGGAGAGAGATACAGTGTAACTCTGTTTAACAAGTGTTGATTGATTTAGTAAATTGTTTTCCTGAAGGAGAGGGGGAGAGAAAAACATTCGGTAGTGCGCTTTTGGTTTTGGAAAAGATTGCGTGTGAGGTAGGAGTAAAATGCGTCATGAATGCGGGTATGCATAGTGACAGTGTTACATTATCGTTTTTAACTTTCCCTACTCATTTTTTCATTTCCGGAAATTTGATGTTTGTTTAATGCAGGAAGCAATCCAGAAATGTACAGTCTTCAAACTTATAGGTGAATCTTTGAATTAACACAAAGTGTCTTAAATTTTTAGGAGTTTTCTTAACACCAAAAATTATCTTGGAATATTCAGGTTAGAATATATATAAACAAGGCTAGGAAAAAGTCTTGAATTTCTTATTAAAAATCATAAGCAGACTACCCTGGGGAATGGATTCAAAAAACTTTACTTCATATATCAATAGCTCTTGTTGATCAAAACTTTACTTATGGTCAAGAAGTATTTTTAGTGCTCCAAAATGTCTCATCTGAAAAAGTTACAAAGTTTGGATTGCAAAGCCATTAAGTGAACATGCTCTTGGTATCCCTGTTCATGCCTAAATGAAAAAACATTATAGAGAAGCTGAGGAATTTTGCCCCTTGTTGATTATCGTGAACTAGCAGCTCAAAATGTTTCATTAAAATCAAGAGGGTAATGTAAATTAATTCAAGAAGACTTAAAACTTAGATCGTACACTGACTTTCAAAAGGGCAATTATGATTACAATCGCAAGAATATAGGTAATATACTTCTGATTTGATTAAAATGTTCAAAAATTCATATCAAGATGTGGCGAAAAATCCATCTTCTTTCATTTATTCCATCATCGGAAATACCAAAACCTTTCTTGTTATTGTTAACATTGACATCAAAAAAGGGGGAAAATATCAAAATATCATTGCTAATTATGCAAAAATCACATGTTTACGAAAAATATCAAAATCATCTTAAGGTGTTTACAGATGGTTCTGTTTTAGATGATGGAAATGTTGGTGCAGCATTTGTGATTCCTTTGCTTAAAACTCAACGATCGTTCTATCTGGGTAGGTTACTATCTATATTCACAGCAGAATTAGTAGTA
>JAFLJL010000639.1:72969-94220 GCA_018398815.1 Conus ventricosus | reverse complement strand
GTGCACTAAGATAAATGGGAAGAGTGGAACCAACGTGCATTGTGATAAATGGGAAGAGGATCAGTGTGCATAAGATAAATGGGAAGAGTGGAACCAGTGTGCACTAAGATAAATGGGAAGAGTGGAACCAGTGTGCATTGTGATAAATGGGGAAAGTGGGACCAGTGTGCATTGTGATAAAGGGGAAGAGTGGAACCAGGTGCACTAAGATAATGTGAAGAGTGGAACCAGTGTGCATTGTGAAAAATGGGAAGAGTGGCCAGTGTGCACTAAGATAAAGGGGAAGAGGGGAACCAGTGTGCACTAAGATAAAGGGGAAGAGTGGAACCATGTGCATTGTGATACATGGGGAAAGTGGACCAGTGTGCATTGTGATAAATGGGAAGAGTGGAACCAGTGGGCATTGTGATACATGGGGAAAGGGGAACCAGTGTGCATTGTGATAAATGGGAAGAGTGGAACCAGTGTCCCATTGTGATACATGGGGAAAGTGGGACCAGTGTGCATTGTGAAAAGGGAAGAGTGGAACCAGTGTGCACTAAGATAAATGGGAAGAGTGGAACCAGTGTGCATTGTGATACATGGGGAAAAGTGGGACAGTGTGCATTGTGATAAATGGGAAGAGGGGAAACCCATTTGTGCACTAAGATAATGGGAAGAGGGGAAACCCACGTGCATTGTGAAAAATGGGAATATTGGAACCAGTGTGCTTTGTGATAAATGGGAAGACTGGCCCAGTGGCATTGTGATAATGGGAATCCCTGGAATCAGAGTGCATGTGATAAATGGAAAGACTGGAACCAGAGTGCATTGTGACAACTGGGGAAAGTGGAACCAGCGGCATTGAGATCAAATAGGAGGAACTAATACCATGTTAAAAGAAGTGATGAGAACGTGTGCAATTAAACCAAGTGGAAAACATTACCGATGTGCAATGAAGTCAAGTTGGAACTTTACCAGTCTGCAATGAAATCAAGTGGGAAGACTGATATCAGTGTCCCCATGAAGTCAAGGGGGAAGACTGATACCAGTGTGCAATGAAGTCAGTGGGAAGACTGATACCAGTGTGCAATAAGTCAAGTGGGAAAGACTGATACCAGTGTGCAATGAGTCAAGTGGGAAGACTGATACCAGTGTGCAATGAAGTCAAGTGGGAAGACTGATACCAGGTGCAATGAATCAAGTGGGAAGACTGATACCAGTGTGCAATGAAATCAATTTGGGAAGACTTAACTCCACTGTGCAATGAAGTCAAGGGGGAAGACTGATACCAGTGTGCGATGAAGTCAAGGGGGAAAGACTGATACCAGTGTGCAATGAAGTCAAGTGGGAAGCGTGTGTGTGTGTGTGTGTGTGTGTGTGTGGGGTTGTGTGTGTGTTGTTTTGGTGTGTGGGGTGGTGTGTGTGTGTGTGTGTGTAAAAAACAATAACAATAACAACAATAAAAAATAACAATATCAAAAAATTTTTTTCCCAGTCTTTGCCGGCCATTTGGTCCATATTGACAAGGGAGGTTTACATTCAATCATAGCAGAATTTTTGGAAACATTCCAGTTTAAATAGCGCATAATATACAATATCCTGTATTTTCAGCATCTTATTTTTAAACTTTCTACAATAAACATAGCAGTTTTGAATGCAATTTCCTTTAAAGGGTTTTTCTACATAGCAATTGAACTTTTAGTGTGTTGGGAAAGCGAAAAATAATACACAGGGAGGTATTTATTTCTTAGATGCAAGTATTTTGGGGCAAACAAAAAGAAATGTAAAAATGTCTTAAATGTGATTTCCACTGCACTGTTTGCATTCGGGGTCGTTTCTTAAACAACCAAAACGTGGAACACCATTTAGATGTAATCTGTTACATCTCAGCAAGCAAATGACTCTTTTTATGAGTACTAAATCTAAACTTGTATGTAGTTAGCTCTTATGTTTTTCCGGGTTGATATAGACTGTAATCCTCTTCATGAGATATGGAATAAATGCCAAATTTGTTGGTGACATGTCTTTCAGCCACCACCTAAATTTCTTGAAGAATTTACTATTTCCGGGGTTTTTGCGGGAGCCAGACCTGACCAAATCCACACTTGATAGCAGAAGTCAGATTTCTGATGCCCAAGTCTTTCTGCCAGCTGAGTCCCTGTGCATGCAGCATATCATAACACTGTTTGGGGTTATTTGTTTTTTGGCATGTTAATGAGTCTGCACCAGTATTTGATGAGACGAGTTTGAGTATCAATCAAGATAGGAAATCTTCCACATTCACCTAAAGCTACATCATTTTTCACATCCCTAACCTACACCGGTATCTTTTACATATCTTAACTTGCACTTTTTTTTATAGCATCATATTTCTTAAATCCCCAAATTCCGATCCATATAATAGAATGGGCTTAATTTTTATATCAATATTTTGAAAACCATGTCCACTCGGAGTTTCTTTAAAACTGAAATATAACCTTTCTTATGCCCGCTAAAAGCTCTAAGGGCTTTACCAGAAAGAGCTTCTACATTCTTAGTCCATTTCAAAATAGATGACAAAATGACCCCAGATAATTATAGGAAGAAATCAACCTTTATCTCTGCATCGTTTAGATTTCATTTTTCCACTTTTTTTTGGGTTAAATCCCCCATTTTTGAATACAACTATTTTATCTTATCCATGTTTACCTTCAGACCCCATTTTTTACAATATTTTTCTGACAGTCGATCTTTTCTGGGAGGTCTAAAACAGTGTCAGCAACAATTTCAATGTCGTCAGCGTACATAAGGAGGAAATACCCAACGGATCTCCCAGTAATCAATACTCGTGCACCACAACCAATTAACTCTGTCTGAAGTTCAGATAGAAATATTGAAAACAAAAGGGACTCAAAAACACAGGGCCCTTTCCTAACACCAGTAAGCACTCAAATATTCTGTAATCTTATCTCCAACAAAACAGCTGCCCTCACAATCTTATACATACCTTGAATTGTGCCAAACCGTTTACATGGATCCTCTGGACAGCAGAATGTAAGAAGTTTACTTCTATTTACCAGTCGAACGCTTTTGAAAAGTCTACAAAAAGTGAAAAACAATCGTCCGCCTTGTTTTGCTTAAGTATTTTTGCGCGAGAGATTTGGAAAAAAATATGTTGTCTATTGTACTATAGCCTTTTCCGGAAGCCTGCTTGGGCTTCAGGGATAGTTTCGTGTTCATTACAATATTGATTCAATCTGTTATTAATCACTGATTGTATATTTTACTAAGCACATTCAGCAAGAAATATTCTGTAGTTTTCAACACAACTTCGATCACCCTTTTTATGTAAGGGAAAGATTTACTGCTTTTGTCCAGCTTTTTGGGTAAGTTCCGTACTAAACACTTTATTGAACAAGGGTGTAGAAACTTAATGAGTTTCGTTTGCTCCTGCATGGAACAGGTCAGTGGGCAAACCATCTGGCCCGGCAGCTTTACCCTTCTTCATTGCATTAATTGCTTGGGAATATCTCAGTTTCTGATATTTCATTACATGATCAAAGTTATAACACTCTTCACAAGTTCAGAACCCGTGATCCTGTAATGTACCAGAAATTTCTTGTTCAAAATCTTTACATGTACATTTTTGTTCAGGTAACAGTAAGTTTTTGAAATATTCATACCATTTGTTTGGTGTAATCCATTTGAACTTTTTGAAATTTCTGGCTGTAAGAGGGAAATTATTTTTGCCCAAATGATTTAGAGTTTGGGTCTGCGCGTGCTTCGTTTAATTCATCTATGATACGTTTGCTCTTTATCTTTTTTGATTTGCAAAGCAACTTGAATGCTTTTTTGTGGTCAAGATTTTCTAAGTCCTTCCTGTCATCCATTTGGTCTGCATATACGTAGATACATGTATTTCTCTTGTTTAGCTTTCTCACAATCCTTGTCCCACCCAAAGGGGATTGATTGTACGAACATTGCTTTTTTGGTCTTGATTTCATTTGTTCAGCTGCTTTTTTGCATTAGACTGACAACATATTCTGTGCCTTCATCAACATTCTGAGTTAATGCTTCAAAGAAGTTTGCTAGCTCATGGATTTTCGTTGATTTGAAGAATCAGTAAAGGCTTCTAAACTCCCACTTCTTACTTTAAAATGTAACTTGTATTCCATACTAACACTATTTCAAACTTCAGTTTTTCGTAAACTTTCACGGTATTATCATTGAGAAGCAAACAATAGGAAAATGGTCAGATTAGATCTGTCTGCGACAAACATGTCCGAAATAAAGTCATACATTGCTTGGGAACAAATGAAATAATCAACGACCCCTCCCCCCTGTTAGCTGTACAAGTAATCTCGCCCCCGTTTGTCTTGCTCCCGTTCTCCCATATTACAATAAACATGTTGTTTTCTTTTAAAAGGGCAATGAGCGTTCGGCCCAAAATTATTTTCAGCATGGTCCTTTGATTTGCGTTCAATTTGAGGCTATCATTCAATAATTCATGAATTTCATTTAACGGGTGTGCTTGTCTATTTTCATGGACAAATCAATGTCTTGTAACTCACCAGTACGGGCGTTGAAATCTCCACATAATACAAAGGGCAAGTCAGGATATTCACGCATGACATCGGGTTTTATTTTTAGCTAATATATCAATACCACTGGGGTTGTCTTCACCATAAATGACTGAGTTCTCAGGGGCTACATACACAAAGCCAAAAATCACGTCAAAAGAATAATTCAGAACTTGTTTACACAATCTTAAAAAAATGCATTCTTCCGCTGATGTTTAATAACTGTTCGACATATCCAGAAATTGTCTTTCTCACACAGGACAGCTACACCCCCTTTTTGAGCTGAGAGCGGGTGAGAAGAAAACTATGAAGTTGGGAAAAGCTCTTTCAATATCCTCTTGTTTACAAGACCCAGCATTCGGAAAAAACAAAAATTTGAAACTGTTCACAATATCTTTGAAAGGGGAAAAATTTTGTAAGCTTGTTCTTTAACCCTTGAATATTCCAAACCATCACATTGAACAAACAGCTATTTTTAAATCATAAAAATGGTTGATTGAGGCATAGAATCAAAATCATTATCTTCATTCTTTTCATTTTGAGAAATGTTTTCCATTGCATACATCATCATACCCTTTGTTTCTTGTGTTACTTCTCTGATTGTTGCTGGGTGTAGTCTGGGGGTGAGGTAGGGAATCATAGGTCTAAAGTCCTGTTGTGTCGTAGCTTGACAGGCAGGGTGGGGGGAGGTACGGGAAATCCCCCTTTTGCTCCATGTTCGCGATGGGCCCGGCCCCGCCCCTCATCTTGCACTGCGGGGCTCCTCCCAAAGGTGCTTGGTGTCTTCGTTTCCATACTCTTACCTTCAATGACGAGCGATCAAATCGGAGGAAGGCCTTTTTGTTTGGGGTTTTTTGCGTCCTTCAGAAAGGGGAGCAGTTGGCGGCGTTTCTCACGAACACGGGGAGTGAAGTCTTCAGATACAAACACATCAAGTACCTTTCAGTTTGCGGCGTTCTGACAGAACCTTGTCCTTATGCTTAAAGCGACTGAAGGAGGCAATGATGGGTTGCGGGGTCTTACCACCTCGGAGACGGGGTGCACGTCGATTTCGACATCTTCTTCGATCCCCATCTTGTCTTTGATGACTTTCTTCACAGCCTCCCCACAGTCAGCCCAAGTTCACTGTGATCTTTTGGGGGACGGAATTCCATGAAAAAGCAGGTTGCTACGCCTACTCCTGCCCCTAAATCGTCCAGTTTGTCTTCCAGCCGTTGAACTTTGTCTTTAAGTTGCTTTTCTCTTCCATCACAGAGTCCAGCTGTCTTGCCTTTTGACATTCAGTGAGTCCAAATTTTTCTGTCCAATTTGTTCATTTGGGGATGACATGTCTTTCAGCACTTTCAAACATCAGCAATAGACTCTTGTTTGCTGCTTGCGGGTTCTTCGTTGATGTTGAAGTTGCTGTGTTCAGTCTGGCCTGTTTCGTTTTGTCTTGTTTGGGGGGGGGCCCGGATTCGGTTCGACCCTGAATGGTGAACTTCCCTGGCTGCTGTTGTGCCGCGAAGTTTTCTAGGTCTTTCTCTTGCTTTCTTTGCTTTCAGATACAGAATCTTTGCCAACACGAAAACAAACGATCCCACTGATGCGCGGTTTGCACTCCCCTGAACAAGACATTTGCTAATCAGTTCAGCTTGAATAGGAAAATACAGGTTTCCTCACAGCTCGTGCAAACACGTCTTATCGCCAGCAGAGCAGAAGCGAAAGTCCGCGCCGCGCGCGCGCCGCGCGCGGCGCGCGCGTGTGTGGTGTGTGTAGACGATATAGCGGGCTGATGTTGCGGTGGTGATAGGTACATGTTTTCTTTTGGATGTCGATGCCATGAGGGTGGAGGGTTTCAATTCACTCCAAACCGTCACACGTGAAGTTTCAGACAGAAAAATTTAACTTACCATCCACCAGTAACGTTGTTAGCATTGCGAATTCCAGGGTGGAAAGTCGTGAGTTTCATTCCATTTGACCTTTACATGTGGCTTTTTTTTTGGGAACAACCCATTCGTACTCAGAACTGAGTTTGCCGTAGGCTCAGTTGGGAAGATTGGAACAAGGCAGTTCAGTTCCTTCCCCTTACAGGGTGCATCTCTGAGAGTTGCCAAACTTCCCGACCAACATTGCAGTGTCCGTATTCTAGGGCATGGCTGATGTTTGGATACATTATGAGAGTAAAGTGTGGAGTACAGCTGTCATGTAGCTCAAACAAGCATGGAAATCTATACCATCATTTTCATCATTCTCGTTGATCAGTATAAGAAAATCCTCCAGTTTTGTGGCCCAATATGCCCTGCTGTCATGGTGACCTCAGTTTCGATTGTCTTTCTGCACTGTGCCCATGAGGAGTTCGTGCTGAGGTCGCCAGGATCGCACTTCATGGGGACTGTCATTGGACGGACGTGATGACACGCTACAAAGCAGGACACTAACTCACCCTGGTTCCACAAATAACAAACACTTCTTCAGTGTGGCAGGTGGTATCCGCGTATGTTGGATCAGAACAGAGCATCACTGACCACCACCCAAACCCTGGTCACCGGCTGTTGGGGTGAGCGGAAAATCCAGGAACTGGGGGAGAAACAGAGGAAGGTATGTTTGGTTGAATGTTTAGTTAAAGAATTATGACTCCGGAATGATTATGGGCAGAGAGAGGGGATCACGTTAATGGGACTTTTGTTAAAGAGTTATAACCCGGAATTGGGACAGAACGAGAAAAAACGTTATGTTTGATGGAATGTTTAGATAAAGAATCATACCTCGGAAATATGGCAGAAAGAGGAGATCACGTTTAGGGGGCTTTTGTTAAAGAATTATAACCCCTGAATTGGGACAGAAAGGGAAAAGGTATGTTTGATTGAATGTTTAGGTAAAGAATCAAACCTCGGAAATATGGGCAGAAAAGAGATCACGTTAATGGGAACTTTTGTTAAAAGATTATAACCCCAGATTTGGGACAGAAAAAGTTATGTTTGATTGAATGTTTAGTTAAAGAATTACAACTCCGGATATGGGCAGAAAGAGGTAATCACGTTAATTTAACATTTATTAAAGAATTATAATCCCTGATTTGGACAGAAAGAGAAACATTATGTTTGATTGAATAATTTAATTAAAGAATTATAATCCGGGATAATGGCAGAAAGAGGAGATCACGTTAATGGAATTTTGTTAAAAATTATAATCCCGGAATTGGGACAGAAAGAGAAACAGTTATGTTTGACTGAATGTTAGTTAAAGAATTATAACTCCGGGATAAGGGCAGAAAGAGGAGATCACGTTAATGGAATTTTTGTTAAAGAATTATAACCCTGGGAACCGTGGCAGAAAAAGAGGAGCTCGTTATAGAATTATTAGCCGCGGGTTGGGGCAAGCCGAGATGGAGGTTGTGTTTGAATTTTCTGTAAAGGACAACTACCCATGAATCATAGCAGAAAAAGCAGGAATATTGCGATTGGACTGACTTTTTTTAAAAAAAGAATTATTTGGATTATGACAGAGAGGGAGACACCGTTTGACTGAATTTTACGTTAAAGAATCATCACCTCGGGATTAGGGCAGACAAAGAGGGAGGTCGCGTTTGACAGAATTTTTTTTCCTGAAAGAATTACAATCCTGCCAGGATGTCAGAAAATGATAGAGGTAACATTTAATTGAAGTTGTCGTTAAAAACAAATATAACCCCGATCAGGTCAGAAGTAGATGAACATCAGGTTTGATTGATTTGTTTTTTGTTCATTTAAATATGATTGTTCTTACTTGTCCTACATTATTCTAGAACTGCACTGGGAAAAATGTTGGTATTTTCAGCGCGTTACTGGTTTTTCCCCCATGAATTTAGGCATTTTTGATAGAGTCGAATGGTTAGAGCTTTGCCTGCGGAGCCGATGGTAATACGTCTGAACGTTTGTAGGGTCGGTTTTTTGTTTTTGAAAACCCTCTCTGTCCACTCTGCAATAAATGGATGCCTGATTCAGTTGAACGAAGGTTCAAGGCCGCTGAAGCAAAGGGAAGGAAGGCCCCGCCTTCCATTATGCTGTCCCCTGAACACAGCTCCCTGCCCATTGGGACAGTAACCCATGGGAATATGACCCCTTTTTATAAGGTTTGGGCTGCCAGAGTAATTGTTCATGGATCTGAATCATAGTGAATTATCGTGTGTTTGTGCATTCCATTCTCTCTCTCTCTCTCTCTCTCTCTCTCTCTCTCTCTCTCTCTCTCTCTCTCTCTCTTTCTTTTGTGTGTGTGCGTGCGTGCGTGCGCGCGCACGCACACACACACACACACACGCGTGCACACACACGCGCACGCGCACGCGCCACACACACCACCCCACACACACACACAACACACTAAAGAATTACGCAGAAGTTGACAACAAAAAGGCATACTCTTCATCTTCAGTAGCTGACTGTGACAGTTTGGGAGTGTTGTGTGACGGTTGTTTCAAAACCGTCAAGATGGTTCCTGGAAATCACAATGGCAAAGCAGATGCCAATGAACTAGCTAGAGACTACTGCGTGTCTTTGGGCGGCGAGTTGAGTGTTCCATCATGTTTGCATGACTGGGCTCGTGTATTCCCAGAGATACCACAAGGTCCATGGACATTTAAACGTCACCATTGGGTGGGGTTGTCCACGTATAATGTGTCACCGCGCTCTATGTATAAACTTTGTGTGATAACTATAGACAAAACTGTTTCTGTACCACTCTGCGCAAGTGCGGATAACTTTTTCTGACCGTAGGAAACAATGTTTTCTGCTGCTTTTGAGTAAAATAATCTATCTCGTAAATGCACCATGCAAGAAAAACAGGTTCCATTTCGATCGTACAATATGTAAATTTAACCGAAGCAGCATCGATGCTAATTCGTATGGATACAAGTCAGTCTCCCTAACCACCACCAATGTTTCATTGCCAAAGAGGCAACAGTCATTGGCAATATGTCCTGCTGGTCATACAATGTATTCGTTTTTTCTTTGTCACAACAACAAGTACAATAAGTTTTGCCCAACAGCTTGTACATTTTCTGATCAACAAACTTATGTACATAGATCATTCTTTACACAAGCCTACCATACCTCAATTCCATTTTTTTCATGCAGCGATAATGCACTTTCACTGTCATATACTTTGGCATGTAACTACATAACTGATTGTCTGGATGAGAGTGACGAATCCTTCTGTAAACATCCATCTTGTGTGAAAACATTCACGTGTTTCAATGGTCAGTGTCTGGCCTATGACAAGGTGTGTGATCACTACTTTCACTGTTGGGATGAATCCGATGAAAGCAGCTGTAAGACTCTTAGAACTTTAAGTGTACAATATTCATACTTTCCTTCCCCTGTACTAGTGAGATTTGATGACAAACTGCGGTTCACCTCAACCCCAATGAATTCCAATGAGTCCTGTCCTGACAGTCACTATCGTTGTCCTGGTGACTTCAACGACTGCCCGCCTGTCTTCACACGGTGCAATGGAATGTTACGACTGTATCGACCACCAGGATGAAGAGGATGTGAGGACATGACATGTCCAGGATTTTTACGATGCAGAACTTCAAGAATGTGTGTGCATGGAGATGATGTGTGTGATGGGTGGTCCCACTGCCCACTGCGTGATGATGAATTACTGTGTGACATGACCCGTCCGCAACACTGTCAGTGTCAAGGCCACACATTTCGGTGCACTCGGCCATTCTTTATAGCACTCTATCCTCAGCTCCGTTCATTAGATGCCACAGGCTCTGGTATGACTCTGTCTGACGTGAACCACCATACCTATCTCATTCATTTGGTCCTTGCCCAGTGCTCTTTGACTAAGATAACTAACACTACTTTGCTGAATTTGAAATTTCTCGACCTAAGTGGTAACAAGATGCAGAAACTCACTATGGCTTCTTTACTTCATTTTCAAAATTTAGAAATATTGTCGCTGTCCCAGAATCCTTTGACCTCACTTTTTACAGTGTGGTCCTCGACTGTCAAACAGACCAAGCTCACAGCCATTGACCTGTCATATTCCGCACTCACCCTGTTTGACGCCCAGGTTTTCTCCCCCTTTCCTCGCATACAGAAACTGATATCTAACTTGGACGTCCATTCACACGTTCCTCAGCAGTTTTCAGTCTATGCCTCATCTGACTGAGCTCTACATGGACGGCAGCCCGGTGAAAACATTTCCACCTGACATCTTTACACATCTGTCACGTTTACATTTCATACGTACAGAAAATTATAAATTATGCTGCAATGAAATTGTTCTCAGAGCTTTGACACTGTTTTTTGCCTTGCCCCCAAAGACGAAGTTTCCTCGTGTGACGATTTACTGCAGTCATGGACGTACCGTGTGTTTCTATGGCTGATGGCCTGTCTCTCACTGACTGGCAACATGTTCTGTTTTGGCGCACGTTTAGCTGTACAAAACCCGACCTCTCTCTCTGGCTTCAGTGTGTTTGTCCTGAACCTCACCACGGCTGACTTCCTAATGGGAGTCTACATTACCATTATTGGGATGGCCGATGAACTGTTCCGTGGCAGATACCTCCATCATGATGACGCATGGAAAAGCAGCGGGACCTGCAAGGTGGCTGGTTTTCTGTCTCTGTTGTCCAGTGAGGTGTCAGCTCTGGTCATCTGCCTTATCACGCTGGATCGTTTTGTTGTCCTTCGTTTCCCATTCAGTACGCTGAGATTTGAGACATCCTCAGCTGCAGTGGCTTGTGCGTTGACTTGGATGGTTGGCTGCTTTCTGGCTTTGTTGCCCTTACTTCCGGTGACATCACACTGGGAGTTTTATGGACAGTCAGGAATTTGTATTCCACTGCCTGTTACACGACGATATTTTGGAGGGAAAGATTATTCTGTGGGTGTGTTAGTATTCCTTAACTTTATTCTGTTTTTCCTCATTTCTATGGGACAGATCTTTATTTACAGGTCAATCCAGAACAATGCATTGAAGAGCTGCAGCACAAGAAGATCAAAAGATATGACCATTGCCCAGCGGTTGATCAGTGTTGCAGTAACAGACTTCATGTGCTGGTTTCCCATTGCATTGTGTGGCTTTCTGGCCTTAGCAGGCACTCCCATTTCAGCGGAAGTCAATGTGGCCTTAGGTATATTCATATTACCCTTAAACTCTGCTGTCAATCCCTTCCTGTACACACTCAACACTTTGGCGGAGAAACAAAGGAAATCCAATGAAAGGAAACTGTTACAGTGGTTAGAAACCCATCCTGACGTTATCGATCGTTAAGGTGGTTGGAACCCTTCCCTGACACCAATGACTGTCAAAGTAGCTAGAAACACACTCGAATGTCACTGATTGTTAAAGTAGCTAGAAACACACTACGATGTCACTGACTGTAAAAGTAGCAAGAAACACAGTCGAATGTCATTGATTGTTAAGGTAGCTAGAAACATACCCTGACGTCAGTGACTGTTAAAGTGGCTGGAAACCTTATCGACAACATTGACTATTCTGTCAGTCATTCCCCTGACCGCTGGGTCGTTGGGGGACGTGATGGGCAGCCGCCGTTTCTCTCCAGGCTCTTCTGTTGGTGGCTGTCTTGAGGAGATCTGGCATGGTCATTTTGGTCCATCCTTTATATTGTCGGACCAGCTCTTTCTCTGCCGTCCTCGTCTGCGCCCTCTTTCAACGTACCTTGAAGGATGGTTTTGGGGAAGGTGTTGTGACGAATGACGTGGCCAAACCATGCCATCTTCCGTCGTTTGACGGTTGGCAGAAGTGGTTCGTGGGGCCCAACTAGGTTAGTGACCAGTGTCCGCACATAATCATTGGTCTTGTGTTCTTTGTAGGAGATGCGGAGTAGTTTCCTCAGGCACCTGGTCTCAACACCTGGATTCTTCTTTCTGTTCGGCATCAGTGTCCATGTCCGCAGCCATATAACAGATGGAGGATCACTAGTGATTTGTACAGCCGGAATTTTGTGTGGAATTTGATGTTGCTCTTCCACACTCTGTTCAGTCCCCCCATCGCTGCTGATGCGGAGTTGATCCTGATTCAATTTCTGCTGTGCAGGTGCCATCTTTGGACAGGGTTGGTACCAAGTACCTGAAGCTGCTCAGTTCTTCCAGGGGCTCACCATTCATGGTTATGTTGGCACTGTTGTTAGTCGTGCAGTTGACCATGACCTTTGACTTCTCTGTGCTGACCTCCATGCCGCAGGCACTTGCTCTTGTGACAAGTCTGTTTGTGAGATCCTGGAGCTCGGTGTTGCTGCTCCCCATGAGTCGATATTGTCTGCGAAACGAAGGTTGCCGACCGGCCTGCCGCCAATGGTGCTGGAGGTGTGGTGTTCTTCGAGGGTCTCTTGCACGATTCTCTCCAGAAAGATGTTGAAAAAGGACTGGAGATAGTAGCACCCTTGCCTGACTCCGACTGTGGTCGGGAAGAACTGGCCCTGCTGGCTATTGAGAAGTATTGTGCTGCTGGAGTGTTCGTAGAGGGCCTGGATGACTTGGACGAGCCTCTCATCAATGTTGAAGTCATTGAGAACCTGCCATAGGCCGTTGTGCCACACCAGGTCGAATGCCTTCTTAAAGTCAATGAAGTGTGGAAGAGGTCCTTTGGTGTTGTAGATACTTTTCAATCAGGACTCGGCAGTTGAAAATTTGTTCCACGGTGCTCCGCCCTCTTCTAAAACCTGCTTGCTCTTCTGATAAGCAGTTCCTCAGCCTTGGATTTCAGTCGGTTGAGGATGATACGAAGCATGACTTTGCTGGTGGGCTGATTAGACTTATAGTCATGTAATTTTGGCATTGTGTGAGGTTGCCTTTCTTGGGTAAGGGAATCACCAATGACTGGGTCCACTCTATTGGCCACTTCTTTTCTGTCCAGATCTTCTGATAAAGCATTGTTAGTGCCTCTGTGGTCTCTTTCCCTCCGTATTTCACAAGCTCACCTGGGACATTGTCCACTCCTGGGGATTTCCCTGGCTTCAGACTCTGTATCGCGGCCTCAACCTCCTCCTTCAGTACTTGAGACCGTTCTCACTGGTCTGCGGGTCGTTGGTTGTCCTGCAAAATGGATGTGTCCGGGTTGAGCTGGTAATTGTAGAGGCCTCCCTCACAGTATTCTGTTCACCTCTTCGGGACTTCTTCATTCTCTGTCAGTAGCTTGCCATCCTTTTCTTCGATGACTGCTGATCTTGTCTGGTTCGACTTATTGAGGGTCTTGAGTGTGTTGTAGGCTTTTTGCTGTTCTGTGCTTCCATGCCTTTCTCGACTGCTTTGCACTGTTCCTCCATCCATGTTCCTTGGCTGTCTTCATCTTCTCCCTGGCTTCTCTGTTCACCTGTTGGTACTGCATCCTGACTATTAAGCGGCTGAAAACCCGAACTGACATCAAAGGCTGCCAAAGTTACTTGAAGACCATCTTAACATCAATGGCTGTTAAAGTGTCTGTACGTAATTTCAACGAACCTTCAAGTCTAAGTCACAGTGAGTCATAATTTGTTTTGTTTGTTCATTTGTATTAAGGTGTTTTTTAAAAATTATTCCGTACTGTTTTCAGTTCATGCATTATATGCATAGCATGTAATCATTTGCAAATTGCAAATATATCCAAAATGCAGGACGTCGATTGCTTACATTGAACGCGTTCTTTACAGCAATTCTACTCGTAAATAATATGTGATCAGTTAGTGCTGATTGCTGTCCTCATCGAAGTTGACATACTTTTCTTCGAAATAAAAGATCAACAAATGAGTTGTGTTCTCACTAAAAAAAAAGTGTGCTGTACGGTGTGCATTGCTACTGTGTTTTTTCACAGAAAGTGCAAGGGTTACCTGTACCCCCAACCCCGCCCCACCTGGCCTGAGTGCTGTTTATCACAACACGCCATTGAGTGCTGTTTATCGAAACACGCCATTGAGTGCTGTTTATCACAACACGCCATTGAGTGCTGTTTATCACAACACGCCATCCCCACCCCACCTGGCCTGAGTGCTGTTCATCACAACACGCCATTTGCGCGATAACGTTAGAGCATGTTTCTTCAGCTCCCACCCCCAGCCCCAGCCCCAGTCACTCCCTCTCTCTCTCTGTCTCTCTGTCTCTCTCTCTCTCTCTCTCTCCTCTCTCTTCCTCTCTCTCTCTCTCTCTCTCTCCTCTCTCTCTCTCTCTCTCTTTCTCTCTTTCAACTCCACAGGGAGTTTCAGGGCACTAGCCTGAAGACCAGTTCATTTGGTTCCTCCAGTTCTGCTGGTTGTGTGTCATGCCCTGAGTCTCTGTAGATGTTGTCACTGCCTTCTCTGTAAATGTTGTCACTACCTATTCTGTAAATGTTGTCACTGCCTATTCTGTAAATGTTGTCACTACCTTCTCTGTAAATGTTGACACTACCTATTCTGTAAATGTTGTCACTACCTTCTCTGTAAATGTTCTCACTACCTATTCTGTAAATTCGTCACTACCTACTCTGCAATGTTGTCCGTCCATCTTTCGTTCTGTCTTCCCTGTTGTCTTGTCATGCTCTGAGTCTCTGTAAATGTTGTCACTACCTACTCTGTAAATGTTGTCACTACCTACTCTGTAAATGTTGTCACTACCTACTCTGTAATGTTGTCACTACTACTCTGTAACGTTGTCACTACCTTCTCTGTAAATGTTGTCATTACCTACTCTGCAATGTTGTCACTACCTACTCTGTAATGTTGTCACTACCTACTTTGTAATGTTTGTGACTACCTACTCTGCAATGTTATCACTACCTACTCTGCAATGTTATCACTACCTACTCTGCAATGTTATCACTACCTACTCTGTAATGTTGTCACTACCTACTCTGCAATGTTATCACCACCTACTCTGTAATGTTATCACTACCTACTCTGTAATGTTATCACTACCTACTCTGCAATGTTATCACTACCTACTCTGTAAATGTTGTCACTACCTACTCTGTAATGTTGTCACTACCTACTCTGTAATGTTATCACATACCTACTCTGTAATGTTGTAACTACCTACTCTGTAATGTTGTCACTACCTACTCTGTAATGTTGTCACTACCTACTCTGCAATGTTGTCACTACCTACTCTGTAATGTTGTCACTGCCTATTCTGTAAATGTTGTCACTACCTTCTCTGTAAATGTTATCACTACCTATTCTGTAAATGTTGCACTTACCTTCTCTGTAAATGTTGTCACTACCTACTCTGTAAATGTCGTCACTACCTACTCTGCAATGTTGTCAGTCCTTCGTTCGATCTGTCTTCCTCGTTGTCTTGTCATGCCCCGAGTCTCTGTAAATGTTGTCACTACCTACTCTGTAATGTTGTCACTACCTACTCTGTAATGTTGTCACTACCTACTCTGTAATGTTGTCACTACCTACTCTGTAAATGTTGTCACTGCTTCTTTGTAATATGTTGTCACTACCTACTCTGTAATGTTGTCACTACTACTCTGTAATGTTGTCACTACCTACTCTGTAAATGTGTCACTACCTACTCTGTAAATGTTGTCACTACCTACTCTGTAAATGTTGTCACTACCTACTCTGTAATGTTGTCACTGCCTATTCTGTAAATGTTGTCACTACCTACTCTGTAAATGTTGTCACTACCTACTCTGTAAATGTTGTCACTACCTTCTCTGTAAATGTTGTCACTACCTACTCTGTAAATGTCGTCACTACCTACTCTGCAATGTTGTCAGTCCATCGTTCGATCTGTCTTCCCCGTTGTCTTGTCATGCCCCGAGTCTCTGTAAATGTTGTCACTACCTACTTTGTAGTGATGTAACTACCTACTCTGTAATGTTGTCACTACCTACTCTGTAAATGTTGTCACTGCCTACTCTGTAAATGTTGTCACTACCTACTCTGTAATGTTCACTACCTACTCTGTAATGTTGTCACTACCTACTCTGTATTTGTTGTCACTACCTACTCTGTAAATGTTGTCACTACCTACTCTGTAAATGTTGTCACTACCTACTCTGTAATGTTGTCACTGCCTATTCTGTACATGTTGTCACTACTACTCTGTAAATGTTTTCACTACCTACTCTGTAAATGTTGTCACTACCTTCTCTGTAAATGTTGTCACTACCTACTCTGTAAATGTTGTCACTACCTTCTCTGTAAATGTTTGTCACTACCTACTCTGTAAATGCCGTCACTACCTACTCTGCAATGTTGTCAGTCCATCGTTCCATCTGTCTTCCCCGTTGTCTTGTCATGCCCCGAGTCTCTGTAAATGTTGTCACTACCTACTCTGTAATGTTGTCACGACCTACTCTGTAATGTTGTCAATACCTACTCTGTAAATGTGTCACTACCTACTGTGCAATGTTATCACTACCTACTCTGTAATGTTATCACTACCTACTCTGTAATGTTATCACTACCTACTCTGCAATGTTATCACTACCTATTCTGTAAATGTTGTCACTACCTACTCTGTAATGTTGTCACTACCTACTCTGTAATGTTATCACTACCTACTCTGTAAATGTTGTCACTTCCTACTCTGTAATGTTGTCACTACCTTCTCTGTAAATGTTGTCACTACCTATTCTGTAAATGTTGTCACTACCTTCTCTGTAAATGATGTCACTACCTACTCTGTAAATGTCGCCACTACCTACTCTGCAATATTGTCAGTCCTTCGTTCGATCTGTCTTCCCCGTTGTCTTGTCATGCCCCGAGTCTCTGTAAATGTTGTCACTACCTACTCTGTAATGTTGTCACTACCTACTCTGTAAATGTTGTCACTGCCTTCTCTGTAAATGTTGTCACTAACCTACTCTGTAATGTTGTCACTACCTACTCTGTAATGTTGTCACAACCTACTCTGTAAATGTTGTCACTACCCACTCTGTAAATGTTGTCACTACCTACTCTGTAAATGTTGTCACTACCTACTCTGTAATGTTGTCACTGCCTATTCTGTAAATGTTGTCACTACCTACTCTGTAAATGTTGTCACTACCTACTCTGTAAAGTGTTTCACTACCTTCTCTGTAAATGTTGTCACTACCTACTCTGTAAATGTCGTCACTACCTACTCTGCAATGTTGTCAGTCCATCGTTCGATCTGTCTTCCCCGTTGTCTTGTCATGCCCCGAGTCTTTGTAAATGTTGTCACTACCTACTTTGTAGTGTTGTCACTACCTACTCTGTAATGTTGTCACTACGTACTCTGTAAATGTTGTCACTGCCTACTCTGTAAATGTTGTCACTACCTACTCTGTAATGTTCACTACCTACTCTGTAATGTTGTCACTACTTACTCTGTATTGTTGTCACTACCTACTCTGTAATGTTGTCACTACCTACTCTGTAAATGTTGTCACTACCTACTCTGTAATGTTGTCACTGCCTATTCTGTAAATGTTGTCACTACCTACTCTGTAAATGTTTTCACTACCTACTCTGTAAATGTTGTCACTACCTTCTCTGTAAATGTTGTCACTACCTACTCTGTAAATGTTGTCACTACCTACTCTGCAATGTTGTCAGTCCATCGTTCGTTCTGTCTTCCCTGTTGTCTTGTCATGCCCCGAGTCTCTGTAAATGTTGTCACTACCTACTCTGTAATGTTGTCACGACCTACTCTGTAAATGTTGTCACTACCTACTCTGTAAATGTTGTCACTACCTACTCTGTAATGTTGTCACTACCTACATCTGTAAATGTTGTCACTACCTACTCTGTAAATGTTGTCACTGTCTACTCTGTAAATGTTTGTCCCTACCTACTCTGTAATGTTGTCACTACCTACTCTGTAATGTTGTCACTACCTACTCTGCAATGTTGTCACGACCTACTCTGTATTGTTGTCACTACCTACTCTGTAAATGTTGTCACTACCTACTCTGTAAATGTTGTCACTACCTACTCTGTAATGTTGTCACTGCCTATTCGTAAATGTTGTCACTACCTACTCTGTAAATGTTTTCACTACCTACTCTGTAAATGTTGTCAACTACCTTCTCTGTAAATGTTGTCACTACCTACTCTGTAAATGTTGTCACTACCTACTCTGCAATGTTGTCAGTCCATCGTTCGTTCTGTCTTCCCTGTTGTCTTGTCATGCCCCGAGTCTCTGTAAATGTTGTCACTACCTACTCTGTAATGTTGTCACGACCTACTCTGTAAATGTTGTCACTACCTACTCTGTAAATGTGTCACTACCTACTCTGTAATGTTGTCACTACCTACTCTGTAAATGTTGTCACTACCTACTCTGTAAATGTTGTCACTGTCTACTCTGTAAATGTTGTCCCTACCTACTCTGTAATGTTGTCACTACCTACTCTGTAATGTTGTCACTACCTACTCTGCAATGTTGTCACGACCTACTCTGTAAATGTTGTCACTACCTACTCTGTAAATGTTGTCACTACCTACTCTGTAAATGTTGTCACTACCTTCTCTGTTATATTGTCTTCCTCTTTCAACACTTTCCCGGAGGATTGTTTTTACAAGGCTATTGGGTCTTTTTACATGGCCATACCGATCAGCAGATCGTCGTAAGGTCCTGTGTGCCACCGTATGGTTTGACACACTTGTAGATTATATTGGTGATATGATCAGTATATGTTTAGTATCTTGCGTTAACATTTCATCAACATACTTTGGATTCTTCCTATCAGATGGGCTGTGAGGGTCCCTCTCAAGGTGAAAGATTCATCCCAGATATCTCCTTCTGTCAATATTGCCGTCACAGCTCTTTAAAAAAAAATAGGAAGAAAGAACGAAAACTGACCGCTTGCGTACTGAAAGATTGTGTCATCAGTTTGAGAGAGTTTGACGTAGCATGCATGATATTGCATTCTGATTATGCGATCTAGCTTCATTTTACATTTCGTAATACATGTATTCACATATCTACGCCTGAGTTGCAGATATCGCATTAAGTAGTCTGTTCTTGACAAGTGTCACTTTATATTTGTAACAACTTCGGCATATAAATAATGTAAATCCACAAGCCTTTATAAGTATTTAAAGCAATAGTTCTAAAAGGCAATGACTTACAGGACAATGTCCATTTAAAACATTGGCTTTATTGCTGAAAACGCTTATCACAGATTTATGGTCATTGTAATTTAGTGACATTGTCAAATATGGAAAGATCCTAATAAATGTATCATTCTGCCAGTTTGTTTACTCTAATGTTTTTACCTGCTGAAAAAATGGTGATGTTAAAGTTTACCACCACCACGACCCCGACCACCACCACCATCACCCACCCCACCACATACCTGAAACAGTATGATTACAAAGACTCACTTGTTGAATGTGTGGGTCAAAAAACGATGGAGTAACGACACTGCAGAAAACACAGAGGATATATTTCCAGACATCTAAACTTTGACACACCACCAACAGCACTGGAGGAAGCTGGTGAAGTGTCCATGACTTTGGTGGCCAGTGACTCCCCAGGAAACGAAGGGAACAGAAGAAGACAGAAGCTGGTGAAGTGTCCATGACTTTGGTGGCCAGTGACTCCCCAGGAAACGAAGGGAACAGAAGAAGACAGAAGCTGGTGAAGTGTCCATGACTTTGGTGGCCAGTGACTCCCCAGGAAACGAAGGGAACAGAAGAAGACAGAAGCTGGTGAAGTGTCCATGACTTTGGTGGCCAGTGACTCCCCAGGAAACGAAGGGAACAGAAGAAGACAGTAAAGCATGCAGATGATGTGTCTTCGGATTATCAGAGACACGTATGTACGTGCGCGTGGAAAAAGACAGAGAGAACAGTGGTAGCAGTGTAGGGTGTCAAAAAGACAGAGAGAACAGTGGTAAGCAGTGTAGGGTGTTCTTTCAGCGATAGGAATCTAATCAAGACACATATGAGCGAAGATGCTCTTGTTGCATTATACTATCTCGTTTCACTGATGGAAAGGCCAGTGAAGACACATGAGCAGAAGATGTGGCGTGTTTGCATTACACTATGTTTACTTCATTAATGGAAAGCCAGTGAAGACATGAGCAGACAAGTGTGACATGTTGCATTACACTATGTTATTTCATTAATGAGAAGCCACTGACGACATATGAGCAGAAGGTGTGGCATGTTGCATTATATTATGCTCTTGCATTAATGGAATACACACACACCCTCTCCAGTGAAGACATGCGAACAGAACCGTGGCATGACCACGTTTTCTGCAAGTCTTCGGGGATGTTTGAACTTTCGGACTCTTATTACCGTTAATTTACGTTTGGACACACACGTTTACTTAACGCTGGACATTACACAGTGTCAACAATCATATTTGACGATACAGCCAAGAGCTGTGGCTGTATTGACGATACAGCCAAGACTGTGGCTGTATTGACGATACAGCCAAGAGCTGTGGCTGCTTATGCACTTAGTAATTGAAGGAATGACTGCAAGCCATGCATTTCTAGCTAGATGCAGATGCAAACTAGAGTAATGTGAGCACCAGGAATGAATTCTACAGCGACCTGGATCTGAAGTTCTGATTCTCGGTCACAAAAACATGCTGAGTGAGTTTGAAGATGACATATGTCCGGTAATAAACTAAATGTCAAATTAAGAATGCCTTTCCGTCGCGTAGTTTAACTGCATTATTGATTAAAAAAAACAATTTTGGTAAACATTTACTTAGATGGTTACTTACCTATTTGTTTTAGGATCAAGTTTCTTACTGGTTAGTTTGTTAATTAATTAGCCAGTTAATTTCTAGTTAAAAGTTTAGCGGAGGGTAAACATACTCAAAG
>JAFLJL010000639.1:61649-71969 GCA_018398815.1 Conus ventricosus | reverse complement strand
GATCGACCCCTTTTGCCTGCTTCTTTTTGGGAGCCCTTCCGTGAAGGCGAAGACACTCCTTCGTGGAGAATGGATCGCGTTCGATATTCGTGGTACAATGCTACAGAGGGTACCCCGCGGGAACTATGTTATGTATGCCAGTTTGCTGTTGGTGCGAGGCGGTTCCAGGTACAGGAAAGCTCGAAAGACTTTTCTCCACAACACGTCTTTGATATTATACCGTTCAAACTCTTTTCAAAATCCTCCCGAGTCCACTTCGAAAGGTTCTCGCGCAATTCCTCGATTCTGGACATCAGATCGGAGTGAGGGAGATAGCAACGACGTTGGTTCCAACTCTCGTTCGTGCCTTGATAGCGCTCCATGTTACTGTTGTTCGAGGGGTACACGTATGCTATTTAACCTCATTTTTCCATTCCTCCTCACAACTTTCTTTTTCCCCTTTCCTTCTGTCCATTCAAAGTCACACAAGCGCTGTTGGTTATCTCACTTTTTTTATATATGCAATTGTACAAACCACAAAGCTTTTTTTAAAAAAAAACAAAAGAGAGAGAGCGAGAGAGAAGAGTTTTTCTCCAAGACACAGTTTATTTACAAAGTTCCTGGCTCATTTATTCAGGAAATTTGTAAATTTCCTTTGAAAACCAGCGATTTTGCAAAACCCCGAATGAAACAGTAAAATTACATTGAACGTAATCTTACTAGCGACTTCACATTTTCGCTGGACTTTGTAAATTCACCGTAACATATATATATATAATATATATATATATAAATATATATATATATATATAATATAAATATATATATATATACATATATGACGCTGAACAATTAAGTAGTGGGGGAAAACAAGTGCAGGCTAACAATTCTTCCGTCATTATAATAATGACTTTGCAAAGATTTGAACTTTTAGAGAAAAAAAAAAAGATGAAGAAAATGGGGGAAATATATTATAAATATGAAAAACCCTTCACTAGCTGCCTGAGGGAACCATCGTGATCCCTCTCGAAGGCACATCTATTTGTATTGCCTGCTCCTAGGCCTTTCGTCCGCTGGATCGGACTCATCAGGAGACACGGCTGATTGTGTCTGCGCTCCTGGTGACAAATAGAGACACACCACAGTTCAAAATTCTGTGGTCTTCTTGAGATATAATGAAGCAAACTGATTTTGATTGATTGATTTAATTTAGAGTCTGTTCACAACGATGGTGATATTAGACTAAAAAAGAAAAGAAAAGAAAAGAAAAAAAACATATGTACATGAGTGTTTGTGTGTAAGTGCGTTATATGAGAGTGTGTGAGCGCGTGTGTGCGTGTGCGTGCGTGCGTGCATTCGCGCATGCGCGCGCTCGTGTGTGTATGTGTGTGTGTGAGAGAGAGAGAGAGAGAGAGAGTGTGTGTGTGTGTGTGTGTGTGTTGTGTGTGTGTGTGTGTGTGTGTGTGGTGTGTGTGTGTTGTGGGGTGTGTGTGTGTGTGTGTGTGTGTGTGTGTGTGCGCGCGCGCGCGCGCGGACACAAATTCATGAAAGTTTGCTTATTAACGACCAATGAAGCAACTGTACTTGTGCAGATGTGTATGTAGTCCAGCATCTATCAAGTGTTCAAGTGCTATGAGTATGTTTATCTCCGCTAAACTTTTAACTAAGAAATTAACTGGCTAATATAAATTAACAAACTAACCAGCTAAGCAACTTGATCACTAAAACAAATAGGTAAGTAACCATCTAAGTAAATGTTTACCAAAATTGTTTTTTAATCAATAATGCAGTTAAACTACGCGACGGAAAAGGCATTCTTAATTTGACATTTAGTTTATTACCGGACATATGTCATCTTCAAACTCACTCAGCATGTTTTTGTGACCGAGAATCAGAACTTCAATCCAGTCGCTGATAGAATACATTCCTGGTGCTCACATTACTCTAGTTTGCATCTGCATCTAGCTAGAAATGCATGGCTTGCAGTCATTCCTTCAATTACTAAGTGCATAAGCAGCCACAGCTCTTGGCTGTATCGTCAATACAGCCACAGCTCTTGGCTGTATCGTCAATACAGCCACAGCTCTTGCTGTATCGTCAAATATGATTGTTGACACTGTGTAATGTCCAGCGTTAAGTAAACGTGTGTGTCCAAACGTAAATTAACGGTAATAAGAGTCCGAAAGTTCAAACATCCCCGAAGACTTGCAGAAACGTGGTCATGCCACGGTTCTGTTCGCATGTCTTCACTGGAGAGGGTGTGTGTGTATCCATTAATGCAAGAGCATAATATAATGCAACATGCCCACACCTTCTGCTCATATGTCGTCAGTGGCTTCTCATTAATGAAATAACATAGTGTAATGCAACATGTCACACTGTCTGCTCATGTCTTCACTGGCTTTCCATTAATGAAGTAACATAGTGTAATGCAACACGCCACATCTTCTGCTCATGTGTCTTCACTGCCTTTCCATCAGTGAAACGAGATAGTATAATGCAACAAGACGCATCTTCGCTCATATGTGTCTTGATTAGATTCCTATCGCTGAAAGAACACCCTACACTGCTACCACTGTTCTCTCTGTCTTTTTGACACCCTACACTGCTACCACTGTTCTCTCTGTCTTTTCCACGCGCACGTACATACGTGTCTCTGATAATCCGAAGACACATCATCTGCATGCTTTACTGTCTTCTTCTGTTCCCTTCGTTTCCTGGGGATCACTGGCCACCAAAGTCATGGACACTTCACCAGCTTCTGTCTTCTTCTGTTCCCTTCGTTTCCTGGGGAGTCACTGGCCACCAAAGTCATGGACACTTCACCAGCTTCTGTCTTCTTCTGTTCCTTCGTTTCCTGGGGAGTCACTGGCCACCAAAGTCATGGACACTTCACCAGCTTCTGTCTTCTTCTGTTCCCTTCGTTTCCTGGGGAGTCACTGGCCACCAAAGTCATGGACACTTCACCAGCTTCCTCCAGTGCTGTTGGTGGTGTGTCAAAGTTTAGATGTCTGGAAATATATCCTCTGTGTTTTCTGCAGTGTCGTTACTCCATCGTTTTTTTTGACCCACACATTCAACAAGTGAGTCTTTGTAATCATACTGTTTCAGGTATGTGGGTGGGGTGGGTGATGGTGGTGGTGGTCGGGTCGTGGTGGTGGTAAACTTTAACATCACCATTTTTTCAGCAGGTAAAAACATTAGAGTAAACAAACTGGCAGAATGAACATTATTAGGATTTTCCCATATTTGACAATGTCACTAAATTACAATGACCATAAATCTGTGATAAGCGTTTTCAAGCAATAAAGCCAATGTTTTAAATGGAAAATTGTCCTTAAGTCATTGCCTTTTAGAACTATTGCTTTAAATACTTATAAAGGCTTGTGGATTTACATTATTTATATCCCGAAGTTGTTACAAATATAAAGTGACACTTGTCAAGAACAGACTACTTAATGCGAAAATCTGCAACTCAGGCGTAGATATGTGAATACATTATTACGAAATGTAAAAATGAAGCTAGATCGCATAATCAGAATGCAATATCATGCATGCTACGTCAAACTCTCTCAAACTGATGACACAATCTTTCAGTACGCAAGCGGTCAGTTTTCGTTCTTTCTTCCTATTTTTTTTTTAAAGAGCTGTGACGGCAATATCTGACAGAAGGAGATATCTGGGATGAATCTTTACCTTGAGAGGGACCCTCACAGCCCATCAGATAGGAAGAATCCAAAGTTTTGTTGATGAAATGTTAACGCAAGATACTAAAAAATACTGATCATATCACCAATATAATCTACAAGTGTGTCAAACCATACGGTGGCACACCCGGACCTTACGACGATCTGCTGATCGGTATGGCCATGTAAAAAGACCCAATAGCCTTGTAAAACAATCCTCCGGGAAAGTGTTGAAAGAGGAAGACAATAAAAACAGAGAAGGTAGTGACAACATTTACAGAGTAGGTAGTGACAACATTAACAGGAGTAGGTAGTGACAACATTTACAGAGTAGGTCGTGACAACATTGCAGAGTAGGTAGTGACAACAATACAGAGTAGGTAGTGACAACATTACAGAGTAGGTAGGGACAACATTTACAGAGTAGACAGTGACAACATTTACAGAGTAGGTAGTGACAACATTTACAGAGTAGGTAGTGACAACATTACAGAGTAGGTAGTGACAACATTTACAGAGTAGGTAATGACAACATTTACAGAGTAGGTCGTGACAACATTTCAGAGTAGGTTGTGACAACATTTACAGAGACTCGGGCATGACAAGACAACAGGGAAGACAGAACGAACGATGGACTGACAACATTGCAGAGTAGGTAGTGACAACATTTACAGAGTAGGTAGTGACAACATTTACAGAGAAGGTAGTGACAACATTTACAGAGTAGGTAGTGAAAACATTTACAGAGTAGGTAGTGACAACATTTACAGAAATAGGCAGTGACAACATACAGAGTAGGTAGTGACAACATTTACAGAGTAGGTAGTGACAACATTTACAGAGTAGGTAGTGACAACAATACAGAGTAGGTCGTGACAACATTGCAGAGTAGGTAGTGACAACATTACAGAGTAGGTAGTGACAACATTACAGAGTAGGTAGGACAACATTTACAGAGTAATACAGTGACAACATTACAGAGTAGGGAGTGACAACAAATTTACAGAGTAGGTAGTGACAACATACAGAGTAGGTAGTGACAACATTTACAGAGTAGGTAGTGACAACATTTACAGAGTAGGTCGTGACAACATTACAGAGTAGGTAGTGACAACATTTACAGAGATCGGGGCAGACAACAAGCAACAGGGAAACAGACAACGATGGACTGACAACATTTGCAGAGTAGGTAGTGACAACATTTACAGAGTAGGTAGTGACAACATTACAGAGAAGGTAGTGACAACATTTACAGAGTAGGTAGTGAAACATTACAGAGTAGGTAGTGACAACATTTACAGAATAGGCAGTGACAACATTACAGAGTAGGTAGTGACAACATTTACAGAGTAGGTAGTGACAACATTTACAGAGTAGGAGTGACAACAAAACAGAGTAAAGTAGTGACAACAATACAGAGTAGGTAGTGAACATTACAGAGTAGGTAGTGACAACATTTACAGAGTAGGCAGTGACAACATTTACAGAGTACGTAAGTGGGCAACATTACAGAGTAGGAAGTGACAACACTACAAAGTAGGTAGTGACAACATTTACAAAGACTCGGGTCATTTTACAAGACAAACGGGTGAAGACAGATCGAACGATGGACTGACAACATTGCAGAGTAGGTAGTGACGACCAAATTTAACATGAGTAGGTAGTGACAACATTTACAGAGAAGGTAGTGACAACATTATACAGAGTAAAGGGAGTGACAACATTTACAGAGTAGGTTATGTGACAACATTTACAGAATAGCAGTGACAACATTACAGAGTAGGTAGTGACAACATTTACAGAGTAGGTAGTGACAACATTTACAGAGTAGGGTAGTGGACAACATTTACAGAGTAGGTATGTGACACATTACAGAGTAGGTAGTGACAACATTACAGAGTAGGTAGTGACAACATTTACAGAGAAGGCAGTGACAACATTTACAGAGTAGGTAGTGACAACATTACAGAGTAGGTAGTGACAACATTTACAGAGACTCGGGCATGACAAACAACGGGGAAGACAGATCGAACGAAGGACTGACAACATTGCAGAGTAGGTAGTGGCGACATTTACAGAGTAGGTAGTGACAACATTTACAGAGAAGGTAGTGACAACATTTACAGAGTAGGTAGTGACAACATTACAGAGTAGTTAGTGACAACATTATACAGAATAGGCAGTGACAACATTACAGAGTAGGTAGTGACAACATTTACAGAGTAGGTAGTGACAACATTTACAGAGTAGGTAGTGACAACATTACAGAGTAGGTAGTGACAACATTACAGAGTAGGTAGTGACAACATTACAGAGTAGGTAGTGACAACATTTACAAAGAAGGCAGTGACAACATTTACAAGTAGGTAGTGACAACATTACAGAGTAGGTAGTGACAACATATACAGAGTAGGTAGTGACAACATTACAGAGTAGGTAGTGACAACATTTACAGAGACTCGGGGCATGACAAGACAACGAGGAAGACAGATCGAACGAAGGACTGACAACATTGCAGAGTAGGTAGTGACGACATTTACAGAGTAGTAGTGACAACATTTACAGAGAAGGTAGTGACAACATTTACAGAATAGGTAGTGATAACATTTACAGAGAAGGTAGTGACAACATTTACAGAATAGGCAGTGACAACATTACAGAGTAGGTAGTGACAACATTGCAGAGTAGGTAGTGACAACATTACAGAGTAGGTAGTGACAAACATTACAGAGTAGGTAGTTACAACATTACAGAGTAGGTAGTGATAACATTACAGAGTAGGTAGTGACAACATTACAGAGTAGGTAGTGACAACATTTACAGAGTAGGTAGTGATAACATGCAGAGTAGGTAGTGATAAACATTACAGAGTAGGTTAGTTGAAACATTACAGAGTAGGTGGTGATAACATTGCAGAGTAGGTAGTGACAACATTACAGAGTAGGTAGTGATAACATTGCAGAGTAGGTAGTGATAACATTGCAGAGTAGGTAGTGATAACATTGCAGAGTAGGTAGTCACAACATTACAAAGTAGGTAGTGACAACATTACAGAGTAGGTAGTGACAACATTGCAGAGTAGGTAATGACAACATTTACAGAGAAGGTAGTGACAACGTTACAGAGTAGGTAGTGACAACATTACAGAGTAGGTAGTGACAACATTTACAGAGTAGGTATGTGACAACATTTACAGAGTAGGTAGTGACAACATTTACAGAGACTCAGAGCATGACAAGACAACAGGGAAGACAGAACGAAAGATGGACGGACAACATTGCAGAGTAGGTAGTGACGAAATTTACAGAATAGGAGTGAGAACTTTCAGAGAAGGAGGACAACATTTACAAAAGTAGTCAACATTTACAGAGAAGTATGACAACATTTACAAAAGCATGCCAACTTTTACAGAATAGTAGGGCAACTTTTACAAAAAGCAGTGACAACATCACAAACTGGGGGCAACAACAACCACAGAACTGGAGAACCAAATAACGGTCTTCAGGCTAGTCCCGAAATCCCTGTGGTTAAAAGAGAGAAAGAGAGAGAGAGAGAGAAAAGAGGAGAGAAGAGAGAGAAAGAGAGAGAGAGAGAGGAGAGAGACAGAGAACAGAGAGAAGAGGGATTTGACGGGGGCTGGGCGGGGGGGGGGCTGAAGAAACAGCCAAACTTTATCGCAAAATGGGGGTGATGACACATCGGCCGGTGGGGGGGGGGAGGCGTGTTTTGTGATAAAAGCACTCAATGGCGTGTTTGATAAACGCACCAAGGCGTTTTTTGAAAAACAGCACTCAATGGCGGGTTGGAAAAAACACACTCGGCCGGGTGGGGGCGGGTTGGGGTTACAGAACCTTCACTTTCTTTTTAAAAACTCACAGAGCAATGCACACCGTACAGCAATTTTTTTTTTAGGAGAACAAAACTCATTTGTTGTTTTTTATTTTCGAAAAAAATGTCAACTTCGAGAGGACGCAAATCGCACTAACGATCACATATTTTTTACGATAGAATTGCTGAAAGAAGGGGTTTAAATGAAACAATCGACGTCCGATTTTGGATAAATTTGCAATTTGCAAAGATTACATGCTATGCATATAATGCATGAACTGAAAACAGTACGGAATAATTTTTAAAAATACCCTTAATACAAATGAACAAACAAACAAATTATGACTCACTGTGACTTAGACTTGAAGGTTCGTTGAAATTACGTACAGACACTTTAACAGCCATTGATGTTAAGATGGTCTTCAAGTAACTTTGGCAGCCTTTGATGTCAGTTCGGGTTTTCAGCCCTTAATAGTCAGGATGCAGTACAACAGGTGAACAGAGAAGCCAGGAAGAAGATGAAGACAGCCGAGGAACATTGGATGGGAGGAACAGTGCAAAGCATCGAGAAAGGCATGGAAGCACAGAACAGCAAAAAGCCTACAACACACTCAAGACCCTCAATAAGTCGAACCAGACAAGATCAGCGGTCATCGAAGAAAAGGATGGCAAGCTACTGACAGAGAATGAAGAAGTCCCGAAGAGGTGAACAGAATACTGTGAGGGGAGCCTCTACAATTACCAGCTCAACCCGGACACATCCATTTTGCAGGACAACCAACGACCCGCAGACAGTGAGAACGGTCTCCAAGTACTGAAGGAGGAGGTTGAGGCCGCGATACAGAGTCTGAAGCCAGGGAAATCCCAGGAGTGGACAATGTCCCAGGTGAGCTTGTGAAATACGGAGGGAAAGAGACCACAGAGGCACTAACAATGCTTTATCAGAAGATCTGGACAGAAAGAAGTGGCCAATAGAGTGGACCCAGTCATTGGTGATTCCCTTACCCAAGAAAGGCAACCTCAACAATGCCAAAATTACAGACTATAAGTCTAATCAGCCACCCCAGCAAAGTCATGCTTCGTATCATCCTCAACCGACTGCAATCCAAGGCTGAGGAACTGCTGTCAGAAGAGCAAGCAGGTTTTAGAAGAGGGCGGAGCACCGTGGAACAAATTTTCAACTGCCGAGTCCTGATTGAAAAGTATCTACAACACCAAAAGGACCTCTTCCACAACTTCATTGACTTTAAGAAGGCATTCGACCTGGTGTGGCACAACGGCCTATGGCAGGTTCTCGATGACTTCAACATTGATGAAGGCTCGTCCAAGTCATCCAGGCCCTCTACGAACACTCCAGCAGCACAATACTTCTCAATAGCCAGCAGGGCCAGTTCTTCCCGACCACAGTCGGAGTCAGGCAAGGGTGCCTACTATCTCCAGTCCTTTTTCAACATCTTTCTGGAGAGAATCGTGCAAGAGACCCTCGAAGAACACCACACCTCCAGCACCATTGGCGGCAGGCCGGTCGGCAACCTTCGTTTCGCAGACAATATCGACCTCATGGGGAGCAGCAACACCGAGCTCCAGGATCTCACAAACAGACTTGTCACAAGAGCAAGTGCCTGCGGCATGGAGGTCAGCACAGAGAAGTCAAAGGCATGGTCAACTGCACGACTAACAACAGTGCCAACATAACCATGAATGGTGAGCCCTGGAAGAACTGAGCAGCTTCAGGTACTTGGTACCAACCCTGTCCAAAGATGGCACCTGCACAGCAGAAATCTGAATCAGGATCAACTCCGCATCAGCAGCGATGGGGGACTGAACAGAGTGTGGAAGAGCAACATCAAATTCCACACAAAATTCCGGCTGTACAAATCACTAGTGATCTCCATCCTGTTATATGGCTGCGAGACATGGACACTGATGCCGAAACAGAAAGAAAAAACCAGGTGTTTGAGACCAGGTGCCTGAGGAAACTACTCCGCATCTCCTACAAAGAACACAAGACCAATGATTATGTGCGGAACCTGGTCACTAACCTAGTTGGGTCCCCACGAACCACTTCTGGCAACCGTCAAACGACGGAAGATGGCATGGTTTGGCCACGTCATTCGTCACAACACCTTCCCCAAAACCATCCTTCAAGGTACCGTTGAAAGAGGGCGCAGACGAGGACGGCAGAGAAAGAGCTGGTCCGACAATATAAAGGACTGGACCAAAATGACCATGCCAGATCTCCTCAAGACAGCCACCAACAGAAGAGCCTGGAGAGAAACGGCGGCTGCCTCATCACGTCCCCCCAACGACCCCAGCGGTCAGGGAATGACTGACAGAATAGTCAATGTTGTCGATAAAGGTTTCCAGCCACTTTAACAGTCACTGACGTCAGGGTATGTTTCTAGCTACCTTAACAATCAATGACATTCGACTGTGTTTCTTGCTACTTTTACAGTCAGTGACATCGTAGTGTGTTTCTAGCTACTTTAACAATCAGTGACATTCGAGTGTGTTTCTAGCTACTTTGACAGTCATTGGGGTCAGGGAAGGTTCCAACCACCTTAACGATCGATAACGTCAGGATGGTTTTCTAACCACTGTAACAGTTTCCCTTTCATTGATTTTCCTTTGTTTCTCCGCCAAAGTGTTGAGTGTGTACAGGAAGGGATTGACAGCAGAGTTTAAGGGTAATATGAATATACCTAAGGCCACATTGACTTCCGCTGAAATGGGAGTGCCTGCTAAGGCCAGAAAGCCACACAATGCAATGGGAAACCAGCACATGAAGTCTGTTACAGCAACACTGATCAACCGCTGGGCAATGGTC
>JAFLJL010000639.1:0-60649 GCA_018398815.1 Conus ventricosus | reverse complement strand
AACTAACATTATTGCCCTTGTTTTTGCTTTGTGTAACCTATTTTTTATTTAACGTCTTTACGATTGTGTACGTTCTCCATGGTTTTCCCAAAACAGCTGTTGTTCATCAGTTTAAAGAAGTCTTTTTCTGAAGCATCAATGGCTTGGGTTCTAAGATCAGTATTCTTCTTGATGTATGGCCTCATAAAGGGCTCTTGATCAAAAGCAATGATTCTATGAGCAGCTGTCAGCTTTAATCCGTGTCTTAAGTAAAACTGTAGAGTCTGTAATGACACACATATTTAGTTTTGTGTCTAAGATTTGGAACAAGTTTAGGCGGTTCAATGGGACTCATCTTTAACCTTTCTGCGGCTAGGGAATAATCGTTGTGGAGATCGTGTAGTTCATAAGGATAATCTAAGTCTACTTCCAAGATTAGCCCTATTGGATTATCAGGCGAAAGTTGTGACAACATACCTAACACAGTATTAACATTATGAGGCCCTTTTATCATTGTAAAGTTTCTCAGTGGAAGCGGTTGACTCATGCCCATCCATACAGATTGTTGGCGTCTAAGTACATTAGATAGTTGGATGGTTTAGTTGGGTCGTAGTCGTCTAAATACTTGTTGTTGGCTTTGCAGTAAGGATGTGAGGCCATGCTAATACCTCCCCTCAGCCCGTCTTCAATCATCTGAAGTGTGGGTAGATCAGAAATTAAGTCAATCTGAATGTTTGTAGACTTTAAGAATGCGTCCCAAGATAACCCTGGGGCAGAGATGTAATGTGAGGAGTCTAAGTTGTAATGTTTCATGCATGTAGATCTGTAATTCTGAAAGACGTCAGCCAATAAACACACGTCAGCCAATAAATATTGATCATGATAGTCGCCCATTGTTTGACAGCGTAATTCTGTCCAGGCTTTCTGAGCGTATTCATAGTCAGAGTCAGTTATGTCTTTGCCTCTAAGACTAGAAAAGAGAGCGCCTTTAGGGGGAAGTGAGTCTTATCAAACCTGTCCCACGAGTTCATGTATTCATAAGGATAAACTCCTTTATGCACTAAAGATGGGTCAAAGTATTGTTTAGTGATTGGAAAGTCTTGTAGCGATCCCGCTAACTTATCTAAACTAGCCATCAGATGTTGGGCAGAGTCATAAAAGGATAAAGAGTCAAGAGTGAAAGTCATGTACTTTTCTGAAGACTGTGCAATGCAGGTAACCCTCTTATATTCAGAAGTCACTGCTTGCATGATAAAATGAGAATCGTAGCCTCTTAGGTTATGAAAGAAGATAGGTAGTTTCCATGTCTTAGGGTCAACTTTAAGCTGAAGATTACAATTGTTGTGCGCTGCCCCTCTAAACTTTCCAGTAATGTGATCGTGGTCTCTCACTGCGCTGCCTAATAATTCTTTATTGCATATCCAACAGTGTGTAGATGAGTCATAACGTTCTTGGTCTTCAGGAGTCATAACAATGCCTGAAAGATTTAGTTGGTTGGAGTAGTGATTGCGAAGTTGTTTCATCTGCTCTAAAAATCTGCTAGCTGCGTTGGGGCCTCTGTAAATCTCGGGTGTCGTGTGTTGACCATCTGGCCTAACAACAATAAACGCATAAGAACAGAATCTGATGGTGGGTTAATAAGGTTGTTTTTTGTTCTTGCTGTTGCGGGCCATAGTACTGCGGTAAGATTGATTCAAAGTCAGCATAAACCACATATGGCTCATCTGCATTTTGTGTATATTCTTAAAACTAACTTTAGACCCAGGTTTAGGTGTAAGGAGTTTGGTTTCACAGTCTACAAAACTTTTACAATGAGTTCTATGGCTAGCAGCTGCTTCTATAGTAGGAATTCTAACTAAACACCTTCTACAAAGCCCTTGTATAGCATGATTCTTTGATGTAAAACCCATAAGTCTGCTTATTGTTCTGATTAATACATAATGGCTCTTAGGGCCGTCTGTAAACAGTATCAAGTCTACATGTTTGTTAAGCGGTTCGCCTAAAGTAGGAGCGTTGGGAGAAGCCCTTAGAGGCACTAGATCAGCTTCTACAGACCATGTGTATACTTTTACAGTGATTGGTTTGTTTTGCTCTTCAAACTGAGATATACTTTCTATACTCACTGGAAAGGGTATGTTATCAAAGTTCAGTTCTTGTTTGTACTGTTCATAATTAGATACTCTTTCTGCGTTCTTTATAACAGATGTAAATGCGCTAAAACACACACCACACAAAACACATGTTGTCAGGATTTTTTATGTTTAAGACTGCTCGTTTTAAAACTAACTCTTTTGGGAGAGGAAGGTGAGAATTGCCAGCTATAGGATAGAACTTTGTTTGTTTCAATATAATTTGAAGGACTGTTCCTTCAGACCAGCCAGAACCGCGCAATTTTGCCTCTTCACTTGCATGGTTAAACTGTGTAAGCATGTAATCAGCCCAGTCAGAATTAAAGCCGCGATAGCTAAATAACTTCTTTCTGTTTAGTTGAAACCCAGACTTCCATGTTACTATCATCAGGCGTTATATAGTCAATCAGAACGACCAACAACACTTTTACTGGCGGCTCCATCTGAAGAGACTCTGGGATTTTAGAGATAGCATGTGCTACGCTTTCATGAACATTTGTGGGGTTAATGATGTCCATGTCTACTTCACTAAACATATTGCTTAATTGTTTGTCACTACCTTTCACCAGTGCGCTGGCTGGCAGTATTTCAAACTCAGACGTGTTTGTGGGGCTCATTTTTTAACTCAAAATATTTACGTAAATTAAAAAAAATAAATATATATAAAAGTAAGTAAAACAAGCTTTTTATTCTTCGCCCAAGCATTGCAACACTTCAAGACACGTTAACCTTACAAATAACGTCCGCCAATATTTTAGCTTTTTCTGAATCACTACAGTCAATGTTCATCACTTTGGTTGCTTCTTTAAATAGTTCGCTATGATCTTTTATTATATTGTTTACATCATTCTCAAACCCAGATTCACTAAAATCAATGTTTAAACGCTTTCATTGTCTCGTTAAATAGTTCATTACAATTTTTTAAAAATCAGATACACTAAGTTCGGTAGCCATTTTTAATCTAAAATAAATTAAAAAAAATAATTGTAATTCAACTGTTATTTATAGTCTTTTCTAATCGTAAAACCTAATCTTTATTAAAGCAAATAGTTACCCCTGAAGACAAGTAGAAACAGTCAGATTAACATCTTGAGAAGCCATATAATCAACTAATAAAATTATGGAAAACAATTTATAGCTTGTGGGGGCAATAATCTTGTATTTCACTGAGGGCCTTCTTCACGCTTGTTTGTATATTTATGTGAATAAAAAGATCAGTAATTGAGTTTCAAGCCTGCTCCTTAACCTTTCTCTTTGGCCCTTCCAATTAACGTGTGCATATATTAGTAAGCTTTCTAACTTCTTCGGGCTTCATTTTAAAACAGAATAAAATTATAAAATTAAAAAAAATAATTAATTATTTCTCTCTCCCTCATTCACTCCCACATCTCTCTCTCCCCCTCATTCGCTCCACATCTCTGTCTGTCTGTCTGTTTACTTCTTTGTCTGTCTACCTGTCTCCACCTCTCTCTCATTCACACACACATACACACACACGGGCACACACAAACAACAAACAAACAAACACACACACAATAGTGGGAGGTGATTGCAGGGGAGTGTGACGAGGGCTTTTTGTGGTTCACACTTAAACGTCGTAAATTCGAGACAGCCACCAAAAGCACTTAGCAGAATCCTGAATCAATAATCACAGGATCTGTTTCAGTTCTATTGGCGGCCACCTGAAAGGCAGCCTTTGTAAGTGAAGCAGGGCCGCAGGCGTAGTTTGGGCCGGTCGGGCGACGAAGGGGAAACTACACACACGATCGATAGTTTGGCGGTTTTGCAAAACCGTTAGACCCACGTCATGTGTTTGTGGCGTTCACTGAGAGGCTTGCAGGGTAGTTGTCGAAGGTAGACTGAGGGCTGTTTCCAATAGTCTCCAAATTCAGGGGCTTGCAGCATGGTTTGAATTTGTTTTAAATTGCTGAAAATAAAGCTGAAGGGGAGGCCAACAGTGTAAAACTGAGGATACCCAAAAAGCACTTTTGAAACAGCGCGCAATTTGCGAGCATGATCATCAGAATATCCGCATTTCTTTTAAGGGCCCCTGACCCCAAGTTTCTTTTATCATTCCAGCTTTTTTGCCTCTTCATGCCAGTTTTTGCAAAGATTCAAGAAATTCCCAAACTGAACGTAAATCATGATTGTTTGAGCATCCTGCTTCTTCAGATTTCTCACCCCCTTTTGCAGCTGTCCACAACTACATTTTCATCTGTTGTGGTTGAAAAAGATCTTCAGAAAATGTTTCTCTCAAAATAGCTGATTGAACGTCAGCCTGACTTGACATAAGATAGTTATGCAGCTCACCTTGTGTTAACTCTTTCCCGCTTGTCTTTTTGCTTCCTTTTCTTTAAACAGATGTTGAAGCGTTGTTTTAGGCTTCTTTGGCAATTTCTGTGGCCCTTCTGTTTTTGCTTTTCGATTATTTTATCATTTTTGAAAGTAGTATTGATTCTCCCGCAAAATAAACATTTCTTCCTCTGTCCACAATTCCGTTGGTGTTGGGGGTGGTAGCGGGAGAATTTGAGCTTGTTTAGAAGTAGAAGCTTGATCCATGTCAGGTAGAATTAAAGTTGATGGCTGTGTTGAGAAATCTAATAAATTTTGATGAGCAACTTGCGATTCCAGAAGTTCTCTCTCTAATTCTGAAGAAATGCTGTCTTGAGACATAAATATTTCTAGTAAAATCACTTCTATCACAGAAAATGCACGCACGTCTACACAACACACGCTCCAATGTGGCGCTCCAGTCAGAAATGACCGACTGGCTGGGGGGTTACGAGTCTGTCGACCAAAAATGATGTCATACCCCTGCCAATTGGTTAAGTGCGCATGCGCGATGAATAATAATGTGTCGCATTGCGGCAGTTTCATTGTCGGCAGTAATTGCAGTCGTTGTCGGGCAGTAATTGCAATTTATCGATTTTGCCGTATCAAGTAACAACAGCAGCAGGACCAGTCTGGAGTAAGACCGTCAAACCATATACATTTTTAGTTCATATTTTTATGTCCCTGTAAGAGAATGAAAATATGTTTGTTCACGATCACCAAATCTTATCTAGCACGCAAGCCCCCATTTTAATGTGCTGATTTTGTCAATATTTGGCGGTTTTGAGGCGTTAATTTTTTTGTAAAATAGGTGTTAAATTTGGCCAAAACTGATATGTGATGGACGTGATTTGTATGTGAAAAGGGGGGTTATCGTGCAAAATAAGATGGGTGAGCTTGAACGAACATATTTACATTCTCTTCTGTTGACTATTGTTTTACAGCAGTATACGATCTGTTGACTATTATTTTACAGTAGTATACGGTCTGTTGACTATTGTTTTACAGCAGTAGACGATCTGCTGACTATTGTGTTGTAGCAGTATACAATCTGCTGACTACTGCTTTGCAGCAGCATACGATCTGCTGACTATAGCGTTGTAGCAGTATACGATTTGTTGACTATTGTGTTGTAGCAGTATACGATTTGTTGACTATTGTGTTGTAGCAGTATACGATCTGCTGACTATAGCGTTGTAGCAGTATACGATTTGTTGACTATAGCGTTGTAGCAGTATACGATCTGTTGACTATTGTGTTGTAGCAGTACACGATCTGTTGACTATTGGTTTACAGCAGTATACGATCTGTTGACTATTGTTTTGCAGCAGTATACGATCTGCTGACTAATGTGTTGTGGCAGTATGCGATCAGTTGACTATTGTTTTACAGCAGTATGCGATCTGCTGACTATAGCGTTGTAGCAGTATACGATCTGTTGACTATTGGTTTACAGCAGTATACGATCTGTTGACTAGTGTTTTACAACAGTATACGATCTGCTGACTATTGTGTTGTAGCAGTATACGATCTGTTGACTATTGTGTTGTAGCAGTATACGATCTGTTGACTATTGTGTTGTAGCAGTATACGATCTGTTGACTATTGTGTTGTAGCAGACGATGATTTGTGGTTTGTTGTTCGGTAGCAGACTGTGATCTAGGTAACATTGCTCTGCAATAGACGGCGATCTTGGGAGTATCGGTCTGGAGCAGACTGCGAGATAGAAGGTTGTGGGGAGGGGGTGGGGGCAATTATTGTATGAATTACTCTGGGGTGTGACATGGGGTCAGATAGGCACACTAAAACCAACTTGCAGTTGTGTCAAATCGGAAGAGTAAAAATCAATGTGCAATGGCGCGTAACGAGAAGACTGGAACAGCCGTGGAACGAGGTGAAGCGGGAAGAATGAAATCAGTGTGCAATGTGGTCGGAGGGGAAGACTGGAACCAGTGTGCACTAAGATAAATGGGAAGACTGGAACCAGAGTGCATTGTGATAAAGGGAAGACTGGAACCAGTGTGCACTAAGATAAATGGGAAGACTGGAACCAGAGTGCATTGTGATAAATGGGAAGACTGGAACCAGAGTGCATTGTGATAAAGGGGAAGACTGGAACCAGTGTGCACTAAGATAAATGGGAAGACTGGAACCAGAGTGCATTGTGATAAATGGGAAGACTGGAACCAGAGTGCATTGTGATAAATGGGAAGACTGGAACCAGAGTGCATTGTGATAAATGGGAAGAGTGGAACCAGTGTGCATTGTGATATGGGAAGAGTGGGACCAGTGTGCATTCTGATAAATGGGAAGAGTGGAACCAGTGTGCATTCTGATAAATGGGAAGAGTGGGACCAGTGTGCATAGTGATAAATGGGAAGAGTGGAACCAGTGTGCATTGTGATAAATGGGAAGAGTGGAACCAGTGTGCATTGTGATAAATGGGAAGAGTGGAACCAGTGTGCATTTTGATAAATTGGAAGAGTGGGACCAGTGTGCATTGTGATAAATGGGAAGAGTGGAACCAGAGTGCATTGTGATAAATGGGAAGAGTGGAACCAGTGTGCATTGTGATAAATGGGAAGAGTGGAACCAGTGTGCATTGTGATAAATGGGGAAAGTGGGACCAGTGTGCATTGTGATAAATGGGAAAAGTGGAACCAGTGTGCATTGTGATAAAATGGGAAGAGTGGAACCAGTGTGCATTGTGATAAATGGGAAGACTGGAACCAGTGTGCATTGTGATAAATGGGAAGAGTGGAACCAGAGTGCATTGTGATAAATGGGAAGAGTGGAACCAGTGTGCACCAAGATAAATGGGAAGAGTGGAACCAGTGTGCACTAAGATAAATGGGAAGACTGGAACCAGTGTGCATTGTGATAAATGGGGAAAGTGGGACCAGTTATGCATTGTGATAAATGGGAAGAGTGGAACCAGTGTGCCCTAAGATAAATGGGAAGAGTGGAACCAGTGTGCACTAAGATAAATGGGAAGAGTGGAACCAGTGTGCATTGTGATAAATGGGGAAAGTGGGACCAGTGTGCATTGTGATAAATGGGAAGAGTGGAACCAGTGTGCACTAAGATAAATGTGAAGAGTGGAACCAGCGTGTATTGTGATAAATGGGAAGAGTGGAACCAGTGTGCATTGTGATAAATGGGAAGACTGGAACCAGTGTGCATTGTGATAAATGGGAAGACTGGAACCAGTGTGCATTGTGATAAATGGGAAGGGTGGAACCAGTGTGCATTGTGATAAATGGGAAGAGTGGAACTAGAGTGTATTGTGATAAATGGGGAAAGTGGGTCCAGTGTGCATTGTGATAAATGGGAAGAGTGGAACCAGTGTGCATTGTGATAAATGGGAAGAGTGGAACCAGCGTGCATTGTGATAAATGGGGAAAGTGGACCAGCGTGCATTGTGATAAATGGGAAGAGTGGAACCAGTGTGCACTAAGATAAATGGGAAGACTGGAACCAGTGTGCATTGTGATAAATGGGAAGAGTGGAACCAGTGTGCACTAAGATAAATGGGAAGAGTGGAACCAGCGTGGATTGTGATAAATGGGAAGAGTGGATCCAGTGTGCACCAAGATAAATGGGAAGAGTGGAACCAGTGTGCACTAAGATAAATGGGAAGACTGGAACCAGTGTGCATTGTGATAAATGGGAAAAGTGGGACCAGTGTGCATTGTGATAAATGGGAAGAGTGGAACCAGTGTGCACTAAGATAAATGGGAAGAGTGGAACCAGTGTGCACTAAGATAAATGGGAAGAGTGGAACCAGTGTGCATTGTGATACATGGGGAAAGTGGGACCAGTGTGCATTGTGATAAATGGGAAGAGTGGAACCAGTGTGCACTAAGATAAATGGGAAGAGTGGAACCAGCGTGCATTGTGATAAATGGGAATATTGGAACCAGTGTGCATTGTGATAAATGGGAAGACTGGAACCAGTGTGCATTGTGATAAATGGGAAGACTGGAATCAGAGTGCATTGTGATAAATGGAAAGACTGGAACCAGAGTGCATTGTGACAACTGGGGAAAGTGGAACCAGCGTGCATTGAGATCAAATAGGAGGACTAATACCAGTGTGAAATGAAGTGACGTGAGAACAGTGTGCAATTAAACCAAGTGGAAAACATTACCGAGTGTGCAATGAAGTCAAGTTGGAAACTTTACCCAGTCTGCAATGAAATCAAGTGGGAAGACTGATATCAGTGTGTAATGAAGTCAAGTGGGAAGACTGATACCAGTGTGCGATGAAGTCAAGTGGGTAGACTGATACCAGTGTGCAATGAAGTCAAGTGGGAAGACTGATACCAGTGTGCAATGCAGTCAAGTGGGAAGACTGATACCAGTGTGCGATGAAGTCAAGTGGGAAGACTGATACCAGTGTGCAATGAAGTCAAGTGGGAAGACTTAACTCACTGTGCAATGAAGTCAAGTGGGAAGACTGATACCAGTGTGCGATGAAGTCAAGTGGGAAGATTGATACCAGTGTGCAATGAAGTCAAGTGGGAAGACTGACACAGTGTGCAATGAAGTCAAGTGGGAAGACTGATACCAGTGTGCAATGAAGTCAAGTGGGAAGCGTGTGTGTGTGTGTGTGTGTGTGTGTGTGTGTGTGTGTGTGTGTGTGTGTGTGTGTGTGTGTGTGTGTTGGTGTGTGTGTGTGTGTGTGTGTGTGTGTGTGTAACAACAATAACAATAACAACAATAACAATAACAATAACAATAAATTTTATTCAGTCTTTGCAGGCCATTTGGCCCATATTGACAAGGAGGTTTACATTCAATCATAGCAGAATTTTGGACAACATTCCATGTTAAATAGCGCATAATATACAATATCCTGTATTTTCAGCATCTTATTTTTAAACTTTCTACAATATACATAGCAGTTTTGAATGCAAGATTTCCTTTAAGGTTTCTACATAGCAATTGAACTTTTAGTGTGTTAGGAAAGCGACAATAATACACAGGGAGGTATTTATTTCTTAGATGCAAGTACTTTGGGCAAACAAAAAGAAAATGTACAATGTCTTCAATGTGATTTCCACTGCACTGTTTGCATTCAGGGTCGTTTCTTAAACAACCAAAACGTGGAACACCATTTAGATGTAATC
This sequence comes from Conus ventricosus, assembly GCA_018398815.1. Taxonomy (NCBI): domain Eukaryota; kingdom Metazoa; phylum Mollusca; class Gastropoda; order Neogastropoda; family Conidae; genus Conus; species Conus ventricosus. The sequence goes on along the minus strand of JAFLJL010000639.1, from coordinate 51,079 downwards.
TGTTACATCTCAGCAAGCAAATGACTCTTCTATGAGCTACTAAATCTAAACTTGTAATGTAGTTAGCTCTTATGATTTCTGGTTGATATAGACTGTAATCCTCTTCATGAGATATGGAATCATGCCAAATTTGTTGTGACATGTCTTTCAGCCTGTCCCGACCGACCCCTGGAGGTCTGCCCTGACAGGATCGGTCTAGATGGGAGTGAAGGGAATGGCTGACCTCGCACGCCTCGCAAGAGCCCACACGAGAAAGATTACGATACAACACCCCATTTATTCACACCAGCAAAATAAGCATTCCAACACACACAACATGCACAATCACAATCAAGCACTCCAACGCACACAACATGCACAATCACAATCAAGCACTCCAACACCCACAACAGCACGATTATAAATAAACATTTCACCATACGACGTACACAATCACAATTACAGCATTCCAGCACATATGACATATACACAATTATAAAGAAACATTTTCCAGCATCGATCCCTTCTAACACCATGGAGTGCGTCCACACCCCTGCCTCTGTCAAGTCTACTGGGAGCACCCTGTCGCACTAGGTGCTCCGAACCGGGTCGGTTCTCGCAGGAGTCGCTCAAAGCCGACACCCTCGACTCACCAGCAGGCAGTGAAGAGCGTGTCCCGGAGGGGGGGGGGGGGGGGGGGGGGGGGAAACGTGGCGCTGTTACTGGAGGTCCTGGACGGGGGTCAGGGCCGGCCAGTCAAGACGGCGGGCTCCTCTACCAGTCCGCGGTCCCGACCAGGGCGTGGCCTCGACCAGCGCGTGGCACCATCCAGTCCGCGGTCCCAGCCAGAGTGTGGCCTCAACCAGCACGTGGCACCATCCAGTCCGTGGTCTCAGCCAGAGCGTGGCCTCAACCAGCACGTGGCACCATCCAGTCCGTGGTCTCAGCCAGAGCGTGGCCTCAACCAGCACGTGGCACCATCCAGTCCGTACTCCGGGTGAAGCCCCGAAAGGGGGGGGGGGGGAAACGTAGCTGGGAGGAGAGGAGAAAGGGAGGGAAGGAAGAAGGAAGGAGGAAGGAAGAAGGGTACTGGAACCCCGCCGTCAGTACAGTCTGACCCATGCTGTCAAATCTTACAGCCACTCGCATGATGGGCGAGGGGAAGTCTACTAAACGCAACACAGTAAACCCATCGAACCAGGGAAAGTTCACTAGGGGCTTCTCACACGATGCAGGTAAAAGACTGCATTAAATCAACAGGTTATAAAACAAATATGAATTATCTTCACCCTTCTCTCACTCACATTTAACATTCACCTTTCTTAGGAAATAACCAACACAGCGACCATCGCTTTATAACTGCCACCACATTTGCAAATAATAATTCAATGGCATAATTGTCACATTTTATAGCCACATTTCAAAATAACACAAATCTCCAACCACGCATCCAAACGACAAATCATGCGTACGCACGCTCGCGAACATAAAACTCGTTCTCCTTGCACACACAAACAGACGGTGGCCGAAGGATAAGAGTCCGGCAAATGTGACAGGGGCGGACGAGCGAGACCAAGCAAGTTCCAACCCTGAATCACCAGGTTCTCTCCCATCCCACCGACTACCGCATCACCAGATGCATAAACAGGAGAAAGAATTTTGGAAATAATTTAGAATGGCCAGGTTAAAGATTGAATTAACCAGAGAAAAGGTCTCACACAATATTTCTCTTACAATTTCGAAAACAAAAAAAAATTTGCGCAAAAGAGAAGACTAAGCCGGCTAACAACAACAAACCAAAACAAACAAACCACGAAACTGATGCTTACCAGCTACCCGTGGGTGACCCAGAAGAGGCGGGTCAAACGACTCTCTCTGCCCTCTGTCCAGTCGAGAGGACAGAGGCACAGGTGCGGAAAAAGAAGAAGTGATGTCCCTCTCCTACAGGCCGACTGTAGGAACTGAAGATACCGACTGTACCCTCGATGATACGGTGAAGAACCAAGACCGGAGCAGGCGCTCCAGAGACATCTTCCGCTCGAGTGAAGAGCTAACCTTCCTCAGCAATGGGGGCCCAACATGCCATGCTGCGTCACTGAGTGAGCATACTTCAAACTAAAAGAAACGAAGCACGTGCGACAGGTAAAAAGACAGGCGAGAGGCCGATAGACAGCAAGTTCGAGAGAGAAGGTACCAGCCACCCGTGAACCTACAGGATGAATAGCACGGGCAGTGGAATAAGAGAGAGAGAGAGAGAAAACAAACCGAAGTGAGCTGAACTACACCAAGGTGCAACCGCACCACAAGCCACATCAAGGGACGGATACACGACAACAGCAACGACAATAAACAAACGAATAATTCCGCCACCCTAGATGGGTCAAACGTCGTAGGCCTCGTGACAAACTCGTGACACAGCCTATTCCTAAACTCTTCTAGAAAGAATTTACTATTTCCGGGGTTTTGCAGACCCCAGACCTGACCAAATCCACACTTGCATAGCAGAAATCGGATTTCTGATGCCCAAGTCTTTCTGCCAGCTGAGTCATGTGCATGCAGCATATCATAACACTGTTTGGGGTATCTGCTGTTTGGCATGTTAATGAGTCTGCACCAGTATTTGATGAGACGAGTTTGAGTATCAATCAAGATAGGAAATCTTCCACATTCACCTAAAGCTACATCATTTTTCACATCCCTACCTACACCGAGTATCATTTTACATATCTTAACTTGCACTTTTTCTATAGCATCATATTTCTTAAATCCCCAAATTTCCGATCCATATAATAGAATGGGCTTAATTTTTGTATCAATATTTTGAAAACCATGTCCACGGGGAGTACTTTAAATCTGAAATATAAACCTTTTTATGCTGCTAAAGCTCTAAGGGCTTTACCAGAAAGAGCTTCTACATTCTTAGTCCATTTCAAAATAGATGACAAAATGACCCCCAGAAAAATTATAGGAAGACTCAACCTTTATCTCTGCATCGTTTAGATTTCATTTTTCACTTTTTTTGGGTTAAATCCTCCATTTTTGAATAAAAACTACTTTAGTCTTATCCATGTTTACCTTCAGACCCCATTTTTTACAATATTTTTCTAGACAGTCGATCTTCTTCTGTAGGTCTAAAACAGTGTCAGCAACAATTGCAATGTCGTCAGCGTACATAAGGAGGAGAATACTCAACGGATCTCCCAGTATATCAATACCTCGTGCACCACAACCAATTAACTCTGTCTGAAGTTCAGATAGAAATATTGAAAACAAAAGGGGACTCAAAACACAGCCTTGCCTAACACCAGATAAGCACTCAAAATATTCTGTAATCGTATCTCCAACACACACAGCTGCCATCTCACTCTTATACATACCTTGAATTGTGCCAAACAGTTTACTATGGATCCCTCTGGACAGCAGAATGTAAAGAAGTTTACTTCTATTTACACAGTCGAACGCTTTTGAAAAGTCTACAAAAAGTGAATACAATCGTCCGCCTGTTTGCTTAAGTATTTTTGCGCGAGAGATTGGAGAGAAAATATGTTGTCTATTGTACTATACCCTTTTCCCGGAAGCCTGCTTGGGCTTCGGGGATAGTTTCGTGTTCATTACAATATTGATTCAATCTGTTATTAATCACTGTATTTAAAAAAATTATATTTTACTAAGCACATTCAGCAAAGAAATACTTCTGTAGTTATCAACACAACTTCGATCACCCTTTTTATGTAAGGGAAAGATTACTGCTTTTGTCCAGCTTTTTGGGTAAGTTCCGCTACTAAACACTTTATTGAACAAGGGGTGTAGAAACTTAATGAGGTACGTTTGCTCCTGCATGGAACAGGTCAGTGGGCAAACCATCTGGCCCGGCAGCTTTAACCCTTCTTCATTGCATTAATTGCTTGGAATATCTCAGTTTCTGATATTTCATTATCATGATCAAAGTTATAACACTCTTCACAAGTTTCAGAACAGTGATCCTGTAATGTACCAGAAATTTCTTGTTCAAAATCTTCATCATGTAATTTTGTTCAGGTAACAGTAATTTTTTTGAAATATTCATCCCAAATTTGTTTGGTGTAATCCTATTTGAATTTTTTGAATTGCTGGCTGTAAGAGACTTTATTTTTTGCCAAAATGATTTAGAGTTTGGGTCTGCGCGTGCTTCGTTAATTCATCTATGATACGTTTGTCTCTTTCATCTTTTTTTGATTTGCAAAGCAACTTGAATGCTTTTTTGTGGTCAAGATAGCTTTCTAAGTCCTTCCTGTCATCCGTTTGTCTGCATATACGTAGATACATGTATTTCTCTTGTTTAGCTTTCTCACAATCCTTGTCCCACCAAGGTGATTGATTGTACGAACATTGCTTTTTTGGTCTTGATTGCATTTGTTCAGCTGCTTTTTGCATTAGACTGACAACATATTCTGTGCCTTCATCAACATTCTGAGTTAATGCTTCAAAGAAGTTTGCTAGCTCATGGATTACGTTGATTTGAAGATAACCAGTAAAGGCTTCTAAACTCTGACTTCTTACTTTAAAAGTAACTTGTATTCCATACTAACACTATTCTCATCTTCAGTTTCTTCGTAGCTTTCACGCGTATTATCATTGAGAAGCAAAACAATAGGAAAATGGTCAGATTCAGATCTGTCTGCGACAAACATGTCAGAAATAAGTCATACATTGCTTGGGAACAAATGAAAATAATCAACGACACTCATCCCCCTGTCAGCTGTACAAGTAATCTCGCCCTGTTTGTCTTGCTCTGTTCTCCCATTTACAATAAACATGTTGTTTTCTTTTAAAAGGTCAATGAGCGTTCGGCCAAAGTTATTTACAGCATGGTCCTTTGATTTGCGTTCAATTTGAGGCATATCATTCAATAATTCATGAATTTCATTTAACGGGTGTGCTTGTCAATTTTCATGGACAAAATCAATGTCTTGTAACTCACCAGTACGGGCGTTGAAATCTCCACATAATACAAAGGGCAAGTCAGGATATTCACGCAAAGACATCGGTTATATGTTAGCTAATATATCAATACCACTGGGGTTGTCTTCACCATAATGACTGAGTTCTCAGGGGCTACATACACAAAGCCAAAAATCACGTCAAAAGAATAATTCAGAACTTGTTTACACAATCTTAGAAAAATGCATTCTTCCGCTGATGTCAATAACTGTTCGACATATCCAGAAATTGTCTTTCTCACACAGACAGCTACACCCCCTTTTATGAGCTGAGAGCGGGGTGAGAAGAAAACTATGAAGTTGGGAAAAGCTCTTTCAATATCCTCTTGTTTACAAGACCAGCATTCGGAAAAAGCAAAAATTTGAAACTGTTCACAATATCTTTGAAAGGAAAAGTTCGTAGCTTGTTCTTTAACCCTTGAATATTCCAAACTATCACATTGAACAAACAGCTATTTTTGCTCATACAATGGCTTGATTGAGGCATAGAATCAAAATCATTATCTTCATTCTTTTCATTTTGAGAAATGTTTCCATTGCATACATCATCATACCGTTTGTTTCTTGTGTTATTCTCTGATTGTTGCTGGGTGTAGTCTGGGGGTGAGGTACGGGAATCATAGGTCTAAAGTCCTGTTGTGTCGTAGCTTGACAGGCAGGGTGGGGGGGAGGTACGGAAATCCCCCTTCTTGCTCCATGTTCGCGATGCCGGCCTGCCTCTCATCTTGCACTGCGGCGCTCCTCAAGGTGCTTGGTGTCTTCGTTGTACCAGTAGCTCTTACCTTCAATGACGAGCGAGGTCAAATCGGAGGAAGGCCTTTTTGTTTGCGTTTTTTGCGTCCTTCTGAAAGGGAGGAGTTGGCGGCGTTTCTACGAACACGGGGAGTGAAGTCTTCAGATACAAACACATCAGTACCTTTCAGTTTGCGGCGTTCTGACAGAACCTTGTCCTTATGCTTAAAGCGACTGAAGGAGGCATGATGGGTTGCGGTTGTCTTGGCCACCTCGGAGACGGTGTGCACGGTCGATTTCGACATCTTCTTCGATCCCCATCTTGTCTTTGATGACTTTCTTCACAGCCTCCTCACAGTTCAGCCCAAGTTTCACTGTGATCTTTTGGGGACGGAATTCCATGAAAAAGCAGGTTGCTACGCCTACTCCTGCCCTCTAAATCGTCCAGTTTGTCTTCCAGCCGTTGAAACTTTGTCTTTAAGTTGCTTGTTCTCTTCCATCACAGAGTCCAGCTGTCTTTGCATTTTGTCATTCAGTGAGTCAATTTTGCTGTCCAATTTGTTCATTTGGGATGACATGTCTTTCAGCACTTTCATAACATCAGCAATAGACTCTTGTTTGCTGCTTGCGGGTTCTTCGTTGATGTTGAGGTTGCTGCTGTTCAGTCTGGCCTGTTTCGTTTTGTCTTGTTTGTGGGAGGCCAGGATTCGGTTCGACGCCTGAATGGTGAACTTCATGGCTGCTGTTGTGCCGCGAAGTTTTCTAGGTCTTTCTCTTGCTTTCTTTGCTTTCAGATACAGAATCTTTGCCAACACGAAAGCAAACGATCCCACTGATGCGCGGTAGCACTCCACTGAACAAGACATTTGCTAAATCAGTTCAGCTTGAATAGGAAAATACAGGTTTCCTCACAGCTCGTGCAAACACGTCTTATCGCCAGCAGAGCAGAAGCAAAAGTCCGCGCCGGCGCGCGCGCGCAGCGCGCGTGTGTGTGTGTGTGTGTAGACGATATAGCGGGCTGATGTTGCGGTGGTTGATAGGTACATGTTACTTTTAGAGAACAGGAAAAAACCGATTCTAACTCACCCTAGCCCTCACCTAGGTTCGGGGCTAGGGCGACCTAGAATCGGTGTTTTCCTGTTCTCTGGACAAGTAAGACTTCAATAACCAAAAAATAACGATTATCTACAAACAAAACATACTGTGTAGGATTATCCGTTTTCAATACTAATTTACTAAACTTGCTTTTCTTTTAAAACTAAGTTATATTTTTGACATAAAATCCGCACACTTATTCTGACTAATTTCTACCTACAAAACTTTGTATAACAGGACAGGCAGACACGAGGCGGTGGGGAGTTATAGAGACCCGCCATTAGGCTGAAACCTGATCACTTAATTTATGCTAGGGACTTACGCAGACAAGAGGCCTTCGTTCACATAGAACACAGCGCACAGTCAATTAGTTGTCAATGACGACAACACCCAACGTGCGTCTCCCTTGTTGTAACCAAAAAATCAATAAAACACGCCTCGCGACCGGGCTCGCGGCGCACTTTGGTCAGGTTAACTTGCAACATTATTGCATCAGCAAAATGTTCTTGAACATTCTCGACTGCCACGTCGACACTACCACGTCGAGGCTGCTACGTCGGCAAGACCGGTTTCGCCATTCTTTCCCGGACTGCCGCACAAGAAGGTTGTTTTTTGACTGTGCTCCTGTGTGACCACTGTGTTTTAGTTGTGTTTTATTTTAAAATGGCTAACATGTTTACTGAAGAACAGGCTTGTGCTATTCAAGACCACAAGTTTTACTTTAACTGCATGTTAGAGTATTTGTCAAAAAAAGAATTAGGTGAAGCATGTTCTCTACCAGTTAAACCGAAAAGAAGCATTGCTTTTTTGGAAGGAACAGAAAAGGAAAAAAGTGAACCGACTGCTTTGGAAAGGGACAACTATTTTAAATTTTTTTTGGTTCAAGGAAATAAAAACGTTAAAAATTATTGCTGCAAAAAAGATTTTTGCTGTTTCAAAAAATTTTTTTTGACAAACGTTTGAATGGTTCCTTATCAAAAAAATGGGCTGCATTTTTTTGAAATTTGGGCCAAACAAAAAAATTTAAATCCGTTTTAAATTTTTGGGGGCGCTGGCTTGAAACAGCTAAAGGGTCATTTTTTAAAAAAAACAAAAAACGCTTCAAACATGGCGTTCATTTTCTTAAACGCGGTGAACATGGATGATTCGAAATGCTAAAAAAACTTTTTAAAAATTTTCCGTGTGTTTTTATAACTATCCTAAATTTCCAACTGGGAAAACAGTATAAATGAACTGTGTGGGCCAAACCCCAAAACCCCAATTATTAGATTTTATGAAACCCAAAAATACGTTTTTGGGGGTTCTGGCAAAACTAGAAAAGGCAAAGGGCAAAACCCTTAGTACATCTACCAGTGGGGGAAAAGAGAAATGTGTAGCCAGCACTATCTCCATAAAATCTCCAAAATACAATGAGGGGTGAAACTAACTACGGGCGATTAGAGCCGCCAAAAAAAGCTCGGCTACAGCAAAAAAACTCCCGTAACTCTGCCAAACCTTTGGGGCAAGCCTGGTTGAAAAAGGGAGCCAGCAAACTAGGCCAAGTGATCATATATGATCGCTTGACCGCAAAGCGCGGATTTTGCCGCCAATAAACCGCCCACCCAAGGGCACCTGAAAAACCGGGTTCAAGCGATCATAAAAAATCCCCTTGCCCTGAAAAAGGGGGCAGTACCTCCCAAAGCTAAAGGGGCAAACAGGCCAAACGACCCTATTTTGAAATTTGGGCCTAGTTGTTTGAGGTGCGCGGGGGGAAAACCAACCTTTTTAGTCAAAAAGCAAGCAAGTATTCCACTTCTTGTTGTTTGTTGGTGTTTGTTTTTTTTTGTTTTCCCCCAAAGCTTTCCCCCCCCCCCACCCCACCCCACCCCACGAAGCACTCAAGCCCACCTTCTAATTTCTTAACCACCCAAGTCACCCCAAGCCCACTTCTAAGTTCTTACCAATTTTCCCTTTCAAGTCATCCTAAAATTGGTCCCGGTTGTCCCCAAGCATCCACAAGTTTTTACTAAAGGCAACCTAAGATAATAACTAAGTCATCCCTAAGTACAACCAAGTTCTATTAAGTCCCCCCAAAAGATTTTTACCAAGTTACCTCAAGAAAAAATTTTTAAGGTCATCCTCAAATAACCCAAGTTTTTTATTAAAGGGTTTTATTTTAAATTTTTTTAAATAAAAAAAAACAAGACAATCAAAGTTTTTATTTTTAAATAGAAAATTTGTCTAAAATATTACACCAACCCCCAAAAAAACGCGCATCGTTGAGGATTTTTTTTTTGCTCAGCGCCCTGGCGCGGGGTTTTGGTTTGCATGGGAATCAAATGAAGTTATTACATGGGTAAGAAAACCGCATTGTTTTAAAATTTTCCGGTCTAGGAAATGTCTTTTTAAAATTTCCATGTTTTTAAATTTATTGACTCCATCTTTTTAAAACAAATAATAATCCGTAAAGACCTATTTTTATAAAAAAAATTTTTTAAATTAATTTTCTTAAAAATTATTCCACTTAAATGGTTTAAAAAATAAAACTTTTGGTTTTTTGGCGGTTCTGGCGTGCGTTTTTTCTGTTTTTAAAGTGGTTCAGATTCTTTTGTCTGTTTTGGGTTTTTGTTCCATTGTTTAAATATTTTATAAACTGTAATAACCCCCCCCAAACGCAGCAAGGGCCCAAAAATGACAACATTTTAAGTTAAATTTTCCTGAAGATTTTTGGCCCCGGGTGGGCCCTTGATCAAGGGAAATTTTTTTTATACTGGAAATTGAATAAACCTTGTTCGGGGCGTTGGCGGTTTTATGTTTTCATGATGTTTTTAATTTTTTTTGTAAATTGTAACTGTAATTTTTTTTGTTTGTTCCACTCGGGCAAATTTTTTTCCCCCGCCGCAATGCGTCCAGGATGAGGGGGTTTTAGTGCCCAAATTTCCCTGTTTTCAATGTTTTCTAAATTCGGGCTGATTTTCTGGCTGGGTCATTTTAAAGGGGAAATAAAATCTATATGTTTAAAAAGTTTTTTAAAATCCCATGATTAACGGCGAAAAACCAATGCCCAAAAATCTGTAAAAACGGGTTTAAACATCCTAAGACCTAAAAAAAAAACTTTTTTAAAAACTGGATCCGCTTAAATAACATAAAATCTTTTCCCAGAATCAATGGGAGCAAATCTAATGACTAGTTTAGTTACAAACAAAAACCTTTTTCCCCAACTTTTTACCATTCTTGACCCCCATTTGCCTTCAAAAACCTGTTATGATTTTTTAAAATTCTTGTGCGACATCTGTTGAATCTTTTTCAATGCTTTTTTTCTTTTTTCCGGGGAACTGTTTTTTTTTTTTCCACATTTTGCCAAAGAATACAACCCCCCCCTTTTGGGGCATAACAGTTTGGGGTCATCAATTTCCCTTCATTTTAAGTCCAAGACGGATTGGGGTCCTCTGTAGCTGTAGTAGATCATACTGTTCATGTCTTTTTAAAATTAAATTTTTTTTTTTTTAAAAAAATGACACCAAAAAAAATTTCCCCGCCAACCTTGTATACCATTCGCGTTATTGGGGGACTAAGTGAGGAAAAACGCATGTTTGGGGCAAAAGCCTTTAAAAAAAAAACCCACAAATCTTGGCAAACTAGACTTTGAAGTTTTGGCAAAGTTTGATTGCTGTTAAAGCAGCTTCATTCGTTTCAAAAGATTTTCCTAGTTAAGCAGGGAAAAATTTCCCCAAGAATATAAATATGTAAAAAGAAAAAAACATTTATAAAAAGGGTTTCACTCGAATGATGAAAGGGGTGCAGTGGTAAAATGTGCTTGTTTTTTGGGCGGAAAAATTACCATTTGGGAAAACTTGCGGGATGAGGGGCGAGAAAAAAGAAAAAACAAAGCATGGACCCCAACTAGCAGCTGCCCAACAAACCCCCTTTTAAAAGCAAAAATTTAAGCAGTTAGTTTTTTATTAAAACACACTGAAAAAACGGGGAAAAGCAGTTTAAACACTTTTAAAAATTTTGAAAAGCAATAAAAGAAAATTATCTAGTAAAGGAAAACCCCAAAAATCGAGACTTTGGCCCCCCCCAAAAATTTTCGGGAAAAATTTTTATATCATCCTTCAAAAAACCCAAAAAAACGCAAAAACGGGTTTTTTGTCTTTGGTATGACCGTTGTGTATTTTTTTTGCCAAAATATTGGGAAAAAAAATGAAAAAAATTTTTATTCGCCAAAAGGATTTTTAAAAGGGGAAATTAACACAATCAAAAAACTAAGCCAAGCAGGGGGAGTCAGTGAAAAAACACAAAAAATGGTTATCTAAACAAGCGTTTTTGGGAAAATTTTTAATTTCCCTTTTGCGCCAAGACGAATACAGAACCACCCCCTTTTGTAATAAAAATACCGAACACCCCCCAACAAAGGGAAACTTCTATTTTTCCCCAAAAGGATACGAAAAAGACGAAAAAGTTTAATACGCACCCCATCATTGACAAGTTTTCAAGATCCCAAAAAAGCAAAACCATTAAAACAAAAAGTGTTTCTTTTTTGGGGCCGTTGCCAAAAAAAAAAACGGGATAAAAACCAACGGGGCCCTTTTAACTTATCCTCGCATGTTTCAATTCGATGAGGGAAAAAATTTTAAAAAGGCGGGGAAAACAATTATTTTTAAAAACCTAGATTTCCCAAATTAGAAGAGGCACCGGGGATTTCACAAAATCACGGGCTTTAGTTGAAAATTTTTAAACCAAAATTACCCCAAAAAAACTTTTCTCCTACCATATCACAGAGAGCGATGACAATTTTTCGCAACAACAAAAATGGTTAAAAAACTCCCTCATTTTTCCCGCGAAAATGAATAATAAGAATTTAAAGGGCAAAAACCAGTAAAAAGCAATCAAAAGAAAACAATAAATGTTGCTGAAGACTCCAGTACAACCAGCAAACATTCCCTTTTTTGGTTTAAAAGAAAGGGAACCTTTTTTTACCAGGGGAAGCAAAGGGACATTTCCGCATAAAGGGCAACAGATCCGTTTGGAGTGTTTAAACCCATATGAAATAAAAAAAATTTTGTAAAGATAAAAATCCCCCGTGAAATTTTTTAAACGAGAAACTGACACAACAAAACAACCCTCCTCAAAGATCTTTTGTGAAAAAAAGAACTGCAGATAATCCCACCAGACCCCGTTCCGTTTTAAATTTAAAATTTGGGTTCTCCGATCCCCAAATTTGCATATGAAAACCCTGGTTTTAAACAAAAAAACAGTTTTGTGTTTGTTCTATCTAATGACTTCTTTTTTAACAACTGTTGTGTTATCTCATGTAGATTAGATCGTATTTTTTACTTTGCCCATGAGAAAAATCTTTTTGTCAAAAAATTGCTTTTTTAAAATTTTGTAAAAGCGAAAAGTTTGACTACACAACATTTCAGATATTCCCTTTGCTTTTTTAAAGGGTTTTTCTCCGGGCCCTAAAATACTGTACATTTTTAAACCCTTTAAACCAATAAACTCCTGATCCCCCTTTCCCAAAAAGATAATTCATCCTTCCCTTTCCCAAAAACCCTTTCTTATTAGTAATTGAATGCAAAGGCGAATTTTTAGGATAATCGGATGTTTCGTACCTCCTGCATCCCCCAAAACTACTTCTATTTCCATTTTTTTATAATTCTTCAGTGGGGAAAATTCTTTTAACAAAACGCCCTGTATCTTTTAAAAGTATTTTGGGACTTTTGGAAAACAGGGTTTAAAGTAGTCAAAAAGAAACTCAAAACTTTAAAAAGCTTTGAAAAATTCTAAAACGGAAAACCCCCGATAAAAACGGGTTTAATCCTTTTTTTGTTTTTCCCTTTTTTTTTCTTTCTTTATGCCAAAAACTGATCATAAAAACTTTTTGAAGTCCTGAAAATTGGGTTTTTAAGTCAGCTTAATTCCCTTTCGTTCTCTTTTGGTGCCCAAAACCCTAAACATTTTTGGCGTTGTCGGTTTCCTCCATGCCCTTTCCAAAACAGTTTGTTGTTAAACATTTGAAAAAATCTTTTTCTAAAAATTTCTGTGGTTTTAGTTCGAGATCAGTGTTTTTCCCTTTAAGAAAGGTTTTTCATAAACCTGTTCTTGATAAAAAAGCAATTAAAAACGATGAAGGGCTGTCAACTTCAAACCATGTCAAAAAAAAAAATTGCAAAAGTTTTAAATGACAGACAAAATTTTTTTTTTGCCTCGAAGATTGGGCCAAAAGTTTAGGGGGCCCCTTTTTTTTTGGCCATTTTTTGGCTTTGCTGCAAATTTGGATATCATTATCGGGTCATGGATTTCCCATGGGGGAAAATTTTTCAAAAATCAACTTCTAGAATTATCCACGCTGCTGATCGGGCCCGTTAAATTTTTTTAAAAACCATTTTTAATCCTTTTTTGCACATTTTTTGGTACTGCCGCTAGTGTAAAATTTTAAAGTTGCAAAGGGAAAGTGATTGCGCCATACCCCAAACCCAAATCAGATTTTTTTGCGTCAAAATAAAAGATGTCACCCCCGCCCCCTTTGGGGGTCTGCCCTAAACAGGATGGGGTCTGGGTGGGAGGGAAGGGAGTGACTAAACCCTCACACCCCCCCCAAGAAAACCACACAAAAAGTTTACGATACAACACCCCATTTATTCACCCCCACAAAAAACGCAAATAAATTTTTTTTAAAACACCCACCAGGGAAACTATCACAATCAAACATTCCAACACACAAAAATGCACAATCACAATAAACCCCTTTCCCCCAAAAACGCCGAACAAAATCCCAACCACAACATCTCATCACGTATAACATATACAAAATTTATAAAAAAAACATTTCCACATCCACCCCTTTCCCACCCCAAAGGAGTGCCTCCACTCCCCTGCCTCGCAATTCTACGGGGAGCACCCCGGCCCAAATGGGTGCTCCGAACCGGGTCGGTTCTTGAAGGGGTCGCTAAAAGGGCCACACCCTCGACACACAAGCAGGCAGGGGAAGAGCGCGTCCCAAAGGGGGGGGGGGGGGAACGTGGCGTTGTTACGGGGGTCCGGGAAGGGGGGCGGGGGCCGGGCCCATCAAGCTGGGGGGCTCCTCTCCCAGCCCCGCGGCCCCCGACCAGAGCGGGGCCTCAAACCCGGGCCCCTGGCACCATCCTTTCTGCGGTCCCAGCCAAGGTGGCCTCAACCCCACGTGGCACCATCCAGTCTGCGGTCCCACCCAGACCCGTGGCCTAAACCAGCACGTGGCACCATCCGGGCCGGGGTCCCACCCCAAGCGTGGCCTCAACCACACGTGGAAAACCCACCCGGGCCCGGGGTCCCCCCAACGTGGCCTAAACCCATCACGTGGAAAACCCCATCCGCCCGGGACTCCGGGTGAACCCCCCGGGGGGGGGGGGGGGGGGGGAAACGTGGGCCTGGGGGGAGAGGAAAAAGGGGGGGAAGGAAGAAGGAAGGAAGAAGGGGGGAAGGGGAAACCGGGAACCCCGCCGTCAAACAGCTGACCCAGGGCTTTTAAATCTTAACAGCCACTCGCATAAAGGGCCCGAGGGGAAGTCAAACTAAATGAAACCAATAACCCCAGCTCAACACAGACCGACTTTAACACAGAAAACCCCCATCAAAATCGGGAAATGTTCTTTAAAGGTCTTCTAAAACACGAGCGGGAAAAAAGACGGTTTTAAAATCAACGGGTTAAATAAAACAAATATGAATTATCTTCACCCTTCTCCACCCCGTTTAACATTTCCCCTTTCTTGGGAAAATAACCAACAAAAGCGACCTCTTTTTTATAACGCCACCACATTTGCAAATAATAATTAAAATGGCAAAATTTGCACATTTTATAGCCACTTTTTAAAAAATAACCAAACCCCCAAACCCCACCCCACCGAACGAAAAAATCATGGTGCGCACGCTCACGAACAAAAAAACCGTTCTCCTTGCACACACAAACAAAACGGGGCCAAAGGGATAAATCCGGCAATAAAAAGGGGGCGCCCGAGCGAGCCCAAGAAAAAGTTCCAACCCTGAATCACCGGGTTTCCCCCCTCCCCCCACCGACTACCCAGCACCAAAATTTGCTTTAAACAGGAAAAAATTTTTTGGAAAAAATTTTAAGAATGGCCGGGTTTAAAGATTAAAATTAACCAGAAAAAATTTTCTCCCACAATATTTCTCTTACAATTTCGAAAAAAAAGAAAATTGCGCAAAAGAGAAGACAAAGGGCCGCTAAAAACAACAAACCAAAACAAACAAACCACGAAACTAAAATGCTTCCCAAAGCTACCCGTGGGTGCCCCCAGAAAAAGGCGGGTAAAAAACGACCCCTCTCTGCCCCCCTGCCCAGTCAGAGGACAGAGGCCCAGTGGGGAAAAAAGAAGAAGGATTCCCTCTCCTACAGGCCGACTGGGGAAATTGAAGATACCGACTGTCCCTTCGATGATACGGTGAAAAACCCAAAACCGGGAGCAGGCGCCCCCCAAGAACATTTTCCGCCGAAAAAGGGACCCAAACCTCCCTCACAAATGGCGGCCAACACCCCAAGCGGCGCCCCGAGTAAAGCAACCTTTTTAAAAACTAAAAGAAATGAGCACGTGCGACAGGTAAAAAACAGGCAGGGGGCCGATAGACAAAGTTCGAGAAAAAAGGCCCAGCCCCCCCTAAAACCTACAGGGAATAGCAGGGGCATGGAATAAGAAAGAGAGAGGGAAAACAAACCAAAATTGAGCTGAACTACACCGGGTACAACCGCACCACAAGCCACAAAAAGGGGAAACGATACACGAAAACCAGAAACCCGAAAAATAAACAAATAATAATTCCGCCCCCCTAGAGGGGCCCAAACGCCGAAAGGCCTCGTGACAAACTCGGAAAACCCCCCCTCAAAAAGAAATCGTTTCTCTGAAAATAAGTGCCCTTTAAAACCTTTGAGGGAAAGTTGAAAAATTCACAACAAGGGGCCCCAAACCCCCAACTCTCTGGGGCTCGACAGGGGTACGGGGGAAAACCCAATAAAAAACTTTCCCTACGATAGAATCACACCCGGAAAAATACAAAATACTAAAATTTATCAAACAACTAAGCGAACCTTCCAACCATGAAAAAACCAAATCCGAACCACGGTGATTCCAAACCGGGTTAAAATCACTGAAGTAAAAAAAAAAAACTGTCATTTAACCCCAAATACAAAAGCCCAAAAAGGGGGAAATAACCCGGTTGGGGGGAAAGGGGTTCCCCTCTACCGTTTCCAAGCCTGACTACAGAGCTGGGCTAAGATAGTCAGAAACCGAATTACGGGAACCCTTTTTATGCCGAAAAGGGGACGCATGACCCTGCCTTTCCACTGCCTAACTCATGACCCGACGACTGACGGGCCGGACCCCGGTCCAAGCACTGGAGGGGAAAGAAAAACGTTTCTCCAAAACAAACTTCCGGCCGTACTTTTTTTTTGGGCCACGCCAGTGCCGTGCCAAAAATTTTGCCGGAACTTCACAATAGTGGGGGTACGAAGTCCAAAACGGGACACCCGGGTATCGATTTCGCAGTTTCCCTCCCACTACCGAAGTGTAGCGGTGCCCCGCGACCGATGGGGGATTAATGGGTCCCACCGGTCAACCGCCCTTTGCTAAAGGGCTCCCCAAAACAAGAGGCACTGCCCCGGGGGAACCCCTTTTCAAGCGCCCCTTTAGGCGTTGCCCCTTTGGCCAGACATGGGCAACAGCGGCAGACTGCCTAACCTCCCGAGTTAAAATCCCGGGCCAAAAGAAGCCCTTGTCTTCCCTCCGCCCCGAGGGGCCCCCTTGGGACCCAAAAATACCTCCCCTGGGGAACCCGGGGGCCCCGGGCCGGAGAACAGACTCTCCCCGGTTTTTGGGGGACAACAACTGCTTGCCAAAACGATCTGCCTGAGTGAAAACCCAAAAAGGGGAAATCCCCTTGTGGAGTTTAAAGCTCCCCTTTTGGGTCTTTCCCGGGCCGACTGAGGGGACGATCCCCCAAAGTTTTCGGGGGGCGTTGGACATCCAAGTCCCTGGCCTAAAGACGGTAATGTTTAGCGGGAACGGCCCTTGCCAAACCCTCGTTAGAGATCGGCTGAAAAGGGGACGCAATCCTTTTCCTCTTCTTATTTTGGCGCGTGTGTGACTCCCACACACGCCTGTACGGGCAAATCCTTTAGACACGGACTGACTGGCGTCCCGCAAAGGGTTAAACGTTTTCCCCCTACGAAAAGGGGAAAATACAGAGGTCGCTCCACGGAAAAGGGCCCCCAATTTTCCCCCACAGAAGGGGGGGTGGAGATAAAACCGATACTAAAGGACGGGGGGAGGAAAACCAGCCTCCAACCCGCACACATCGAAACGGGCGCCCCGCCCCCCCTTTGGGAAACAAAATTTTCCTTATCACAAAGAGTTTTTGATGTCCCGAACCCCGATGGTGTCCGACCAAGGATGAACCAACAACAAAAGGGAAACACGGGACACTCTGAAACCACCCAAAGTTTTGGATGGACCCCACGTTAGCCGAGGCGCGGGGATCCCTGGAAAGGACTGGGCCCCACGACTACCAGCGGCTTTAGGACAATCTTTCCTAATGGGCCCCAGACAAACCACAAAGAAAACACAGTGGGGGCCCCTGAAATCCCCGATGAATTTGCCTGCCTTTTCACCCCGCTAGCAGTTTTTCGGCGCCTTTTTGGCCACAAAACCTGTGGGGGGCTTCCCTCCTATCTGGGCGAGGGCCCATAAGCCCGGCGATTTTTCGCAAACACCTCAGGGGTGTGAATCGCACCCGGGCAAAAATCCTGGGGTGCGTCTCGCCTATCCGGCCCCCCAACTCTGGGACACAGTTTGGGGAGCTTTTTCAATGAGGATCAAAATCCCCAGCCCCAACTTAGCCAACGAGGGCCAGTCCCCTAGCGTTTTGCCCCAGCCTACCCCAAACCGGCACGAAGGTCTCGTCGTTTTTTTTTTCCAGGGAAACCTAAAATTTTCCCCTGTACGCCCTCTGGGTAAGGAAAAAAACGCTTACGAAAGACCCAAACTGAATGTCGCATAAAACGCCCCTTCATTTAGAGTAAAGCACACACCCCCCTTGCACCCCAAAAGATAATCCAAAAAAAGGTGCATAGCCTTTTGTTCCTCAAAAATTGGGAATGAACAGCAACCTTGTCAAAATGCCTAGGAACATACCCAATGTCCCACTAGGTCGAACTCTGGAAGTTTTAAAACATGGGCCTCTAACTCACCCCTTCCGGTGTTTAAACCCCCTGACTTACAGAAGGGGGAGACCGCAAAAAGAATTTGGGTTCCATCTCCTCCCAAACCGAGCCTCCATCCTGTCTATTTCCCTTTTCCCTACGGAGGGCTTCCTCCCGGGCACCCTCTTCCCACGCCGACCCCTCCTTCGGGCAGCCTCCCCCTACCCCTTGAGCACCTCTTCCTTAGGGGGGGCCCCCCTGCCCCGGGCCCAGCCTCTTCTCTGCGCAGCTAGCCTTTTCCCCTATGAAAGAATCCCTGTCTGTCATCCCCCTCTCTGCGCGACCCTCCATCCTATCCAAACCCCCCTTTTCCCTACCCCAGATTTCCCCCCCTGAAACCTCTTTTCCCTACGCTGAGCAGCCTCTTCCCAACGTTTAAAGGCACCTCTTCACAACGGAGGCTTCCGCCTGAAGCATCCTCCCGCCCGGTTGCTGCTCTGGGAAACCCTCAGACAGGGGTTAATCCTGGGAAGGATTCACCACTCCCCGACACTGGGGGAAGACCCTCTGCCCCGCCCCCTTGGGGTCTCGACCTTCCCATGGGGAAAGCCCCCGGGGAAATACCCCTTACGGGGGAAAAAAACCCCAATGGAAAAGGGGGCTTTTGTTTTTCTGCGACTCAACAGAACCCACATTTTGCTTGGGCTATACTCTGACGCTTCCGAGGGGAAAGGGTGCCGTCGGGGTCTAGCGGGAAAACCCCTAGCGAAAAGAAGTAAAGAACCGCGGACTATGGGCAACACCCCACTGGAAAAAGGGGAAGTCCGGAGTCAAGTCCCGGAACAATTTAGGGGGGAACTACATTTAGAAAAACCCCTTTTTCCCTTCGAGGGCCCGAGTACCAAAACCCCCACACCGGACTTTCCATGCCCAACTATATCCTACAGTTTCAAATACAGGGGAAAGACAATTCCATTTTGGAAAAACAAATTTTTTGGGGTGTGTGATATGTTGTATGTGTGTGTGGGGCGTGTTTTGGGGGACAATTCCCGGGCGGGCTCCCACTCGGCAACCCCCGGGGCTTTTACAACACGAGAAACCAGTTGCGGGGGGGTTTCACCGAAAAAAAAAAAAAAAAAAAAAAACAAATGCCCGGGCTGCCCCCACTCTGGCAACACCGCGCCCCACAGCACGAGCAACAGTGCGGTGGGGCGGGCCCGGGAAAAAAAAAAAAAAGCAGACAAAAATCCGGAAAAGGGGAAAAAAAAAAATGACACAACGTCCGATACAACCCCCGTACTAAATGCCCCGGGTAGAAAAAAAAAAACCAAATGCCAAAACAAAACAGGAATGGAAGACTGAGCCCGGGAACAGAAAGGGGAAAACTTAAAAACGGCCTTTCCTGCGTGAAAGGGACCCGGGGGAAGGAGGTCTGGGGCGCGGGCGACTCCCCTCATTTCACCTCGACTCCCGAGTCACACCGATGTTTCCCTCAGGGGCCCCAAAAAGACCCCTTTCCCCCTAGAACAAACCCCGCCAACCACCCACGAACAAACACGACAAACGACTAAACAAAAATAAAAAAAACAGACAAAACTAAAAGGTACCCCCGCGAAACGAGAGAGACAGCCAGAGCCCTTCACTTTCCCGGGCGACCCCCCCCAATTGTCCCCGAAACCCACCCCCCGGAGGTTTGCCCTGACAGGGGCGGGCTAGGTGGGAGTGAAGGGGGTGACTGACCTCACACGCCCCCCAAAGAGACCACACAATAAAAAAAAAATTTTAAAAATTTCAACACCCCATTTATTCACAACACACCAATCGCAAATAAAAATTTCAACACACCACCAAAGCACTAACACAACCAAACCCTTCCAACACACATAACATCACAATTTACAATCCCAAACATTTCACCAAACCCGTAACAAACACAAACCAAAAAATCTCATCCCCCGTAAACATTACACAAATTTTAAAAAAAAACCATTTCCCCCATCCCTTTCCCCTTCCCCCCACCATGGAGTCCCCACACCCCGCCTCTGTCAAGTCTACTGGGAGCACCCTTTTCGCACAAAGGTGCTCCCAACCCCGGGGCGGGTTTTTGAATGATCGCTCCAAAACCACACCCCCCGGGCACAAAAAGCAGGCAAATGAAGAGCGCGTCCCCAAGGGGGGGGGGGGGGGGGGGGGAAAAAGTGGCGTTGGTTTTCTGGAGGTCCTGGAAGGGGGGCAGGGCCCCGGGCCCGTCCAAAACTGGGCGGGGTCCTTACCAGTCCCGGCCCGACCCAAAAATGGCCTCGACCAGCGCGTGGCAAACCCTCCAGTCGCGGGGTTTTTAGCCAGAGCGTGGCCCCCAACCAGCAGGGGGCACCCCTCCCCGTCCGCGCCCCAGCCCGAGCGTGGGGCCCCAACCAGTACGGTTTGGAAACCCCCAGTTTTGGGGGTCCCAGCCAGAGCGTGGCCCAACCAGCAAGTGGCACCCTCCAGGGCCGCGGTCCCCCCCAAAAGCGGGCCTCAACCCCGCACGTGGGACCCTCCAGTCCGGACCCGGGGGAAGCCCCCCCGGGGGGGGGGGGGGGGAAAAAAAGTAAGCTGGGGGGGAGAGGGAAAGGGGGGGAAGGGAAAAAGGAAAGGGAAAAAGGGGGAAGGGGACGGGGAAAAACCCGCCGCAGTTAAAAGTCTGACCCAACTGTTAAATCTTAACCCGCCAATCGCATGATGGGCGAGGGGAAGTCAAATAAAAAGCACCCAAAAACCCCAGCTCAAAACAGACCTGAGCATAAAAACCGAAAAAACCCCTCGAATCAGGAAAGTTTATTAGGGTCTTTTCACACATGCAGGGAAAAGACTGCATTAAATCAACAAGGGTTTTAAAACAAATATAATTACTTTTAACCCTTTTTCTCACTCACGTTTTAAAATTTGCCTTTTTTTAGGGAAAAAACCAAAACAGCGGCCATCGCTTTTTAACTGCCCCCCCCATTTGCAAAAAAATAAATTTAATGGCATAATTTCACATTTTAAAGCCAAAATTTCAAAAAAACACAAATCTCCAAACCCCGCATCCGAACGAAAAAATCATGCGTGCCCCCACCGCTCACCAACATAAAACACGTTTCTCCCCTTTTTTCACACAAAAAACGGGCGGGGCCGAAGGATAAGAAATCCGGTGAATTGACAGGGCGGACGAGCGAGACCAAGCAAGGTCCAAAAACCCAATCCCCCAGGTTTTCTCCCAACCCCCCGACTACCGGGATCACCAGATGCAAAAAACAGGAGAAAGAAAATTTTTTGGGAAAAAATTTAAATGGCCGTTTTAAAAATTGAATTAACCAGAAAAAAGGGCCCCCCCCCAAATTTTCTCTTACAATTTCCCAAAACAAAAGAAAATTTCGCAAAAAGAAAACAAGCCGGCTAACAAAACAAACCAAAACAAAAAAACCACGAAAATGATGCTTAAACCCGCTTCCCCTTTGGGGGACCCAAAGAGCGGGTCAAACGACTCTCTCTGCCCTCGTTCCCGTCGGAAGGGCAGAGGCCAGGTCGGAAAAAGAAGAAGTGATGTCCCTCTCCTACAGGGCCGATGTAGGAATTGAAGAAAACCCACTGTACCTTCCCAAGAAACGGTGAAGAAACCCAAAACCGGGGCAGGCGCTTTTCCCGAGACAACTTTTCCCCCGAGTGAAGAGCTAACCTCCCTAGCGATGGCGGGCCCAAAATGCCCTGCGCGCACAGGTAGCAAAACCCTTTAAAAATAAAAAAAAAATGGGAAAACACGTGCGACAGGGAAAAAGCAGGCGAGAGGCCGAAAGACACAAGGTTTGAGAGAAAGGGACCAACAACCCTTTAAACCCACAGGATGAATAGCACGGGGAGTGGAATAAAGAAAAGAGAAGAGAGAGAAAACAAACCGAAGGGTTTAGGGTGAAAATACACCAAGGGGCAACCGCCCCACAAGCCCCATTAAGGGGCGGATACACGACAACAGCCAAAGACAATAAAAAAAATGAAAATTCCGCCCCCCTAGATGGGTTAAAAGTCGTAGGCCCCCGTGGGCAAACCGTGACCCCATGAGAAAGTTTAAAACCCTTTTAAAATTTGGGTCATGCGTCCAAGTATTTGTTGTTTCTTTTCAGAATGGTGCAAAAACCAACAAATTTTCCCCCCGGGAATCCGTTTTCCAAACACCCGGGTCATTTGGGAAATCTGACAATTAAAACAATTTTGAATCCAGTAAACTTTTAAAAAAAAAAGGGGCCCCAGCTCCTCCCCCGGGCGCAGAAAAGTAATTTCGGGGGGTCAAACTATAATTTTCATACCGGTCTTCCTAAATTTTCAAAGACGGGCCGCCAACAAACCCTAACATCGGCCCCCAAGTATGAGTCTGATGTCTCCCAACCCTTTTACAAACTAAATTTTGCCACGCAACTTGAGCATGTTGGGGAATCTGAAAACACAAAAACCCCTTTCCCCCGAGACTAGAAAAAGAACGCGTCTTTAGGCGGAAGTGAAAACTTTGTCAAACCTTTCCCCAAATGTTTAGTACTCATAAGGGTAAAACCCCCCTTTCTAACAAGAGTTGGTTTAAAAATTCTTCCCCTTATTGGGCCCGGCTTTAAAAGGGCATAGCCACGACTCTAATGATCCCATCATGTGCTGCATAGAGTCCCTAAAAAACATGTTTTTTAAAAAAATGAAACACATTTAAAAAAAATTTTTTTTATGGGCTTTTGCCCAAAGCATGTTATCCTGAAGGGGGTCATCTACTGCTTTCATTAAAAGGGGAGAGGGCGTAACCCCCCCCCAAATTATGAAAGAATAAAAAGGGAAACTTTTCCTGTTTTTTTTGGGGGGGCAAAATTTATTGAAATTTCATTTACTGTTCGCTTGCTCCTCTAAAAAATTTCCCCCTAATGTGATCAGGTCTTACTGTTGGATTCGCTGCCTGATGAGAAAGGGCCAAACCCCAAATTCCCCAAAAATGTGTGGCTGAGTCATACTGCTGTTGATCTTCGGCGGGCATCATGATTTCAGATAAATTCAATTATTAGAACAGTCATTAAAGCACTTTCGCATGGGGCTGTAAAAATCTTCTAGCCGCATTGGGCCCCTATAAAATTTTGGCGTTTAATGAGCGGGGGGGGGGCCCCCGACCTGACCCAAAAATGAAAGCAAATGAACAAATCTGAAGATTTAAATCACAAAGGGTGTTTTTGGAAGTTTCTGTGGGGGGGCCCTTCAAAAGGGAAAAATGAGTGATTCGAAGTCTGCGTAAACAACATAAGGAGATTTTGGGATCCGTTTCCCCTTCTTAAAACTAACTTTAAATGCCTTCTGGGGGGGTAATTAGTTTTGTATTACAAATCAACTGGGGGGATACAATGTTTTTTTTTGTTCCCAAGCGCGGCGGAACCCGGAAAGGATTCTTGTTAAACATTTTCTACAGAAATTTTTGTTTAGGGCCCCAATTTTTTTAAGATGAAACCAATAATCTACTCATTGGCGTATCAATGTTAATGCGGTAGCCCTGTTGGTGAAAAAATTAAATATAAGGGCAACATGATTTTTTTCTGGTTCGGGCCAATGTTGGACTGTTTTTTTGGACACTTTAATGGGGGTTTTGATTGTTTCCTCATCCCTTTTTAAACATTAAAAGTTATTGGGTTTTTTTTGTTCCCTTTAAACTTTATCAATGGAAAACCACGCTAAAAGGAAAAAGGATATTCCGCAAAAGTTAAAAACATTTTAAAGAAACCCAATAGTTTTGCACTCTCTCTGCTTTTTTTTTGGGCGTAAAGCAGCCCTTGGGGAGAAAACCCACATAAAAATTTTTTTTGTCTGTATTCTTTAGTTTAAAACGGGTCTTTTCGCTACCAAAGCGGGGGGAGTGGAATGTAAGACCTCCTACAATCGGGGCAACTTTTGACTGTTTTTTATCTGACTCAAAACATTTGCCCTCTAAACCCAAACCCGAGCCCTTTATTTTAGCTTTCTTTAGCGGCCACAAACAAAATGGTAAGCAGTTGGTCTGCCCAACCGGGGTTTAAGTCATTAGAGGGAAAAAAAACCTCTGTTTTATCAGACCCAGATTCTAGATTTTTCTTCCCTTTTTTTGTTAAAATAATCGATTTAAAACCGCTAACTTTTCTTTAACTGGCGGGGCTATTGTTAGTTTTACCTGGGAATTGAGAAATAATTAGCAAAAACTTCCTTAGGTTTTCTGGGTTTAAAGCCTTCTAAAACAATATCATTCAGGGCTCTTTATAAAATTTTTTCTTTTCATTTTTTTTAAACCAAATTTGTCCCGGACCTTTATATATTTTATCCATGCTGATTTTTTTTTTCTCCCCAAAATATTTATTTAAAAACAAAAAAAAAAATTTAAAACAATAAACGATGGTCTTTTTTGGGGTTTTGACTCATAAACTAAAGTATAAACACCCTTTTGGGGGTTGTTAATGTGGCTGTTTAGAGCAAGTTTAAAATTTTTGTTTTCCCTTTTTTTAAACATTCCTTTTTTTTCTGTTTTGGGGTTTTGGGTGTTTAGAAAAACTTTCCCCCGGGCCCTTTTTTGAAAATCAAATTTTGTCTTTTGTAGTCCTCAAAAAAACGGCCTGTAAACGATTAAATTCTTCCCCTCCGTGAAAGTTTGAGTCAGCTAGTGCTTTTTTTTATTAACCGATTGAAGGAATAAAATTTTGCTGTTTTTTTTGAACCTGGCTGTGTGCTTTTGGAGTTTATTTTTTTTTTTTTTTTGCTAAACAGCACCCACAGCTAATAACCCAGGGCCGAGAGCTAAAGACAAACTGCCTAGAGGTTTAAAACTGCCGGTGCGCCCATGCCCGATGCTAAGAGGGCCCACACTCGTTTTCCCGCTGATGGGAGCCCCTAATAGTCCCATCCCCCAGTATTAACATAAAGGGAACAGCATTAAAGGCAGCAAATAACCCTTTGTTTGGCTTTTCTTTTATTTTGAAAAGGGCTTTTCTCTAGTTTTTGTTGCATTTGTGTAATTTGGGTTTAAACTGAAGGTTTTTACTTCAGCAGCAAGACGGCCCGGGTAAAAGTTCCTTCCCATAAGCAAAGTTGCCCGCTATCTCTTTTTTAGGTACTTTTTGGGTATTTTAGAACAGACATGCTTTTTTAAAAAAAATAATTTAGCCTTCTATATAATCGAATCGTTTTTCTTGAATATTTAACGCAAATCCCTATAGTAAAAAAAACAAATTGGGGGGGGAAAAAAATTAAGCGGGTTTTTGTCATCTTTTTCTTTTTCAATTTTAAAGTTTATTACTTCTTTAACCCCTTTCCCAACTTCCATGCCCAACCCATTATCCTCTGTTACCCTTTGGGCAATCCAAAACCCGGGATTTTGTTTTTAAATAATCACAAGTTTTTAACCCCTGTGAAGTTTAAGATCTTTTAAAAAGCAAGGTCTGCTGTTGGAAATTCCCAAAGCCCCCCCCCGAACAATTTTCTTATTTCAAAAAAATGCTGAAAGGGCTAACCCGCTAGCGTAGATTTTGGGTTTAAAAGGAAATTTCCATCAATTTTACATTGCATTTTGTTATTTTTGGATTAAGAAACTTTTCAGTTTGTCCCTTTTAAAAAGGTTCTTCAACTTCGCACAGGGAATAAAAAGCCTTTAATTGATTTGCTAAGACAAATAAAACGAAATTCCCTATTGTGTCTGCCCTGCTTTTAAAGGGGGTAGAATGGGGTCCACTCTTTCGAAAAAATATTATTGCTATTTTCTTTTTATCGTTGCTCAATCAACCCTTTCAAAATTTGAGTTCCTAAAAACGTCCCAAAATCTAACGCGAGTCAGAAAACTGTACTTTTTTCTTCGGGGGTCTTTGTTGATCTGATAACACTTTGTATTCATTAAAAAATTTTTTTCATATTACAACTGTCTTTTTTAAAGCTCCTTGATATAAGGCGCAAAGCGCACTTAAAAACCAAAATCCAAGGGATAGAAAAGCGATTTCCTACGCATAACTTACAGCTTTCATGGGTTTTTTCCGCTTTTCAGCAAACGAGGCGCCTATTTTTTTTTAGTGCTTTTATTATTAACTTTCCTTTAAACGCAAAAATCAGCCCTTTTTATTCTCGGTTAGCCAAGATCAAAATAGGGTTAAAAAAATGTCCATTTTTTTAAAAAAAATATTTTTTGCCCTCAATTTTTATGGGAAAAAATTTTTAACAATTGCCCGCCCCAAAATTCCCGCACAACGGTTCCCCGGTTGGGGTCGTTGATTCGAGTTCTATTTTGAAATTTAAGGGGCGCGTAAGCCTGGCACAACACTCATCTGCCCCCTAGGGGTTTTGGGGAAAATTTTTAAAAAGTGGAAAATTTGGGGGGGGGCTTTCATCAATTTTTTTTGATGGTTTTTTTTGGGGAAAAATAAAATTTGGGGGTTTAATTTTTAGATTTGGGGGTTTTGGGGTTCTACCGGGGGTTTTTAAAAATTTTTATTGGGGGTTTTGGTTTTGGAAATTTTGGGGGGTTTTTTTAGAAATTGGGGGGGGGGGGGGGGGGGGAAGGGGGTTTTAATTTTAATTTTAAACCTGAAGAAGAAGGATTTTAATTTAAAAAACCCTTTTAAAAAGATCGTCAACGCCCCCATTGGGCGTGAATTAACAAAAGCCATTTAGGGGTCATTTTAACCCAAAAAAAGGCCCCTTGGAACCCCGTAGTTTTTTGACCCCAATGATTTTTTACCGAATAATGAAGGCCCCTTTTTTATTGAAAACCGGCCAAGGCCCAAAGTGTTCAGCTTACAACTAAAAAAGGGCCCCCTTAAAATTTTAAAGCCATAGGCACACTTTGACAAAGACCCCTGACGTAAAAACGCCTTGGCATTGCTAAACCAAAATTAGAACCGAAGGGAAATTGCTAAACATCAAAACACCTAAAAAAAAAAACTCCCAACCCGAAAAACCCAAAAGCAAAACCAAAACTGAAGAAATTTTTTTTTAAGCACGGGGCGAACAATAAATACAATAGGACAGAACTCCCGGGAAAAAAAGAAACAGCAATTTAAAAAATATACACAACCACGGCTACCTGAAAGAAATTAAATTTCCCTTGAACGTGCTTTAAGAACCATCAGAAGGGGAAATAATAAACCCAAATTCCCGCAAAACTGACTGAACTAAAAGGAGCATAAAAAAAGAGAAAAAGAAAAACTCGTTTAGGCGACGACCCAAAATTATGGCGGGTGTTAAAGAAAAAAATAAAACAAAGACTAAAAGACATGAAAAAAACAAAGAAACACCGACCCAAAGCGTGACAAAACCGAAACCAATTTTCGAACTCAAGTGAATAGAATAAGAGAAACTATCCGAAAAATTTTTTAAAAAAAAAAAAACAACACTAGCAGAACGAATCCGAACACGTTTAGAGAGCAAGGAGTTTACATTAGCAAGGGGTTTTTAAAAAACCCCTTTGGATTTGCAATAAGTACACTGGTGTTTGGGTATTCAAAGGGGGCGGGGAGGGGAAAGTTTCAGTGCCCCCAACGCCATCTCCCCACCGATAAATCAAGGGGGAAAAAAACACTTGATCATCTTGGGGAGTTTTTTTTAAAAAAAAAAAGCTGTTTAAAACTTAGACTCTTTAAAACCCGGGATATTAGGGGGGTATCGTTAGCCCGCTTTTTTCTACTGCAAGCAAAAATAAATTGGGTTTATGCCGAGCAAATATGGAATTAAATTCCTTTAAAAGTTGGGTTTCTATTTAAAATAAAAATAAAGACCAAGTAACCTTAAGGGCCCGTTAAACCAACAACAAACGCTGTCTTTTCATTTCCCGGGCATCGGAACAAAGTCCCACGTCTTTAACGGGCTTTGGGGTTTGGGAAAACCCGAGGATTGGATGACTTAAAACTTGGGTGTTTTTTTTTATTGTTTTTAAAATTAAATGCTCAAATTTTTTGTCGTTTTTTCCCAACCTTCTTTTCCTTGCCTCCATAAGGATTTTTATTTTTGTAGTTTAATTTTTGTTCCTACCTGGGAAGGGCCCAAGTCAAAGCAAACAAAGTATAAACCATTTCCAAAAGCAAAGCTACTTTTGATCCCTTTCTATTGTAAAAAAATGTTTTGGGACCTTTTAATACTTGAAGGCAAATCAACCCGTAGAATTAATGGGGTCCTCTAAATTTTCTAAGTTTCTGTGTTTGCGCCCTTTCCCAAACCAGTAGAAGAAACAGTTTTTGTCCGATCTCGTTTGTGCTTGCGAACCCAAACAAACCCAAACGTAAGTACAATAGAATCGTTTATTCGTACTATTTTCCCGCTTTAGTTTTGGCCCCAGATGGTCCAAGATAAAAGTTGTCCAACCCCTTTTATGCCTTGCTTTTATGAGCCGAGGGAAAACCTGTGGGCCCGAAGAGAAAGATTGTAAGGAGGGTTCCAGTCAAGTTATACTTTCGTGCCGCCCCACAAATAAGGGGGGCCTAAGCCATGAATTTAAAATTTCCAAATTTTTTTAAAGTCCTGTCCCCTTTAAAATTTAAAATTGAAATTTGTTTCAGATCCTTTCAAAACCTTCAAAGTCTATTCTTTGCTGAATGGATTAAACGGTTTTTCCCTTTTGGGAATGGGGCTTGCAGTTCAGTCAAAAAAATTTTGAAGGTGTAATAAAAATGAAACATATACACTGCCCCCACCAAAGGATTAGGATTAAATTTAAATGATCCCGCATACGACAACCCACCCCCCATTGATGCACAAAACACACAAAAATTTTAAATGGTTCTGATAAAACTGCAAACGGGTGACTTTAAAACCCCGCTTTCGGGAAAAGTGGTCGTTTTTTAAAAGGGGGTTAAGAAAATCTGCTTAATGGAGGAAAACCCCCTTTTCTTGAAAAGGGGTCCGTCTGGGGCCCCAGAAATGACAAAGAGTAAACAGTTTTTTATAATTTTTTAAAATTTTATGTGGCCCAACAGAATATTTTTTCATCATATAATTTTTAAACCCCTCATTTTTTTTTTCGTTTAAAAAAGTTTTTTAACAATAACAACTCAAGACCGTCCTTTGTTTTTTTGAACATGCTAATGATAAAAAATTGTTGGGAACCCCAAAAAGGTCGCGCTTCATGAAATATCTTAAAAAATCGTAGGTTTAAATATAAGCGAAACCAAGAAGAAAAATAAGGGTTAAAAAAAAATGACGGGGAAGAAACTTGTTTTGCCGTTTAACCCAAAACCTGATTTTTAAAAGGGTTTGCCCCACTAAAAGAAGGGGCCCTTTTTAGTAACTTTGACATTAAATCCCAAACTTAAAAATGCAAAACTAAAAAAAAATATTAATTTTTCAAACCTGAAGAAGAAAAATTTCTTTTTTGATAAAAGAGCTAGCTAAAATGTTAAAGGGTTTTTAGCTGACCCTTTGGGAAAAACTCAAAAATTTTTTGTTACAAACCCGACAAACTACTTGAGGGGGGAAAATTCCCCCCGATCTTGCCTTACATTCATTACTTTTAAAGTTTATTTTTTGATGACTGACACTGATGAAAACTTACATGAAAAAAAGGCCCCAACTGTTTTAAGAGCTCTTTCCCTCAGGGGAAAACTGGGATATTGCGATTATGAAATTATACAATTCCCCAATTTTTCCAGTTTAAAGATTAGTTTGTGGGGGGGTCCGGGTCATTTAATATAAAGATCACAGACAAAACAGGGGAAAATCGTGAAAAGTTATAACCTGCAAATTTTTTTGGAAATAAAATAATAAACTTTACTAAAAAAAGTCGCGGGCCAGACCCAACCCGGGATTACATTTGCACCTGGAGGTTTTAAAAACTTTTTGAATTAAAATTGCTTTCAGACGTTGGGGGACTTTAACAAAAACGGGAAAAAAGGGGGCATTTTTATGGGTTTTTTTTACACTAAAGATGGTGGGTTTTAAACGCAAAGAGGTTGGCGACAGCAAAAAGTTTCCTAAACTAAAAAACTTCGCAATCTAGAACAAAAAAAATTGGCCATTGAAATAAAAAAAAGTTCGAAAAAACCCGACCTTTAAATGGGATTTAAAAAACCATAAATTTAGAATGGGAAATAAAATTTGAATTCATAAACCCCAAATTTTCCTTTTTTAACCATCAAAAAAAATTTTTGAAAAACAAATTTAAATCAGGTTCCCCTTTAACCCTTAAAAAACTTTATGCCAAGGGCAATAGTTTTTAAAAAAATTGAAATAACGCCAAAGGGAAAAAACGTTTCAAAAAACCCCAGAAGAGAAACGGTTTTTAAAAAAGCCTTTCAAAATTAAAAGTTCAACCCCAAAAGAAATTAGGAGACACGTTCACAATGATATTTGAAATTTTTTGTCCTTTAAAAAAGAGGCGGGAAAAAGGGTGTGGGCGTCAGTGGAAAGTCCTTTTAAAAAAGGGAAAACTAATTAGCTGGCAAAACGTAGACGTTGAAAAACTTAAAGATACTGTCCATTCTTCACAAAAGGGAGGATATTAAGGTTTATAACAACAAGCAAAAAAAACAAAAATTTTGTCCCAAAAATAAACAACTTACAGCACGAATTGGATTAATCTTACACATTTAGAACCCTTTTAAAAGGGTTTTTTTAAACGGGAAAAAGTTTTGACCGAGAGCCTGATTTAAAAACAATAACTGGATTAGATTAAATTCTAGTATAAAACTATGGAGCAGTTAAACTTTATGACAAAAACCCCTCATTGTTCATTGATTTGTGGGCAGACTGGTTGTGGAAAAACAATATTTGTCCTAGACCTATTACAAACAGTTTATCGCTATAATTTTGATCATATTGTGATTTTCTGTCCAACACTTAAATGGAACAAAGCATATCATGATAGAAGTTTATATGGGCAGATGATGAAATATA
This sequence comes from Conus ventricosus, assembly GCA_018398815.1. NCBI lineage: Eukaryota > Metazoa > Mollusca > Gastropoda > Neogastropoda > Conidae > Conus > Conus ventricosus. The sequence continues at coordinate 20,251 of JAFLJL010000639.1, read as the reverse complement.
TTTAGTTAATCCTAGCAATAAACTAAGTGAGTGTTAGAACAGTTTTTATAAACTGTTTGAAGGAACGCAGACACTATTTATTATAGATGACTGTTCGGCAGAAAGAGACATAGTTAAAAAGAGAAACACTTTGTCAAAACTGGCCTTCAGCGGAAGACATGCTAGGATAAGTGTGTGGATTTTATGTCAGAAATATAACTCGTTTTAAAAGACTTTAGAGAACAGTTAAAGACTGTAGTTTTATTTCACATGAAAGACAGAGACGCATTTGATGAATGTATGCGTGAAAATGATGTTATTGAAAATGATCAGGAAAACACAGGATTAAACAAAAACTAAAATCTAAAAAGTTTAGTAAATTAGTATTGAAAACGGATAATCCTACACAGTATGTTTGTTTGTAGATAATCGTTATTTTTTGGTTATTGAAGTCTTACTTGTCCAGAGAACAGGAAAACACCGATTCTAGGTCGCCCTAGCCCCGAACCTAGGTGAGGGCTAGGGTGAGTTAGAATCGGTGTTTTCCTGTTCTCTCTTTTGGATTTCGATGCCATGAGGGTGGAGGGTTTCAATTCACTCCAAACCGTCACACGTGAAGTACAGAGACAGAAAATTTAACTTACCATCCACCATGTAACAGTTGTTAGCATTGCGAATTCCAGGCTGGAAAGTCGTGAGTTTCATTCCCATTTGAACCTTTTACATGTGGCATTTTTTTTTTCGGGAACAACCCATTCGTACTCAGAACTGAGTTTGCCGTAGGCTCAGTTGGGAAGATTGGAACAAGGCAGTTCAGTTCCTTCCCCTTACAGGGTGCATCTCTGAGAGTTGCTCAAACTTCCTGACCAACATTGCAGGTGTCCGTATTCTAGGGCATGGCTGATGTTTGGATACATTATGAGAGTAAGTGTGGAGTACAGCTGTCATGTAGCTCAAACAAGCATGGAAATCTATACCATCATTTTCATCATTCTCGTTGATCAGTATAAGAAAATCCTCCAGTTTTTGTGGCCCAATATGCCCTGCTGTCATGGTGACCTCAGTTTCGATTGTCTTTCTGCACCTGTGCCCATGAGGAGTTCGTGCTGAGGTCGCCAGGATCGGCACCTTCATGGGGACTGTCATTGGACGGACGTGATGACACGCTACAAAGCAGGACACTAACTCACCCTGGTTCCACAAATAAGCAAACACTTCTTCAGTGTGGCAGGTGGTATCCCGCGTATGTTGGATCAGAACAGAGCATCACTGACCACCACCCAAACCCTGGTCACCGGCTGTTGGGGTGAGCGGAAAATCCAGGAACTGGGGGAGAAACAGAGGAAGGTCATGTTTGATTGAATGTTTAGTTAAAGAATTATGACTCCGGAATGATTATGGGCAGAGAGAGGGGATTCACGTTAATGGGACTTTTGTTAAAGAGTTATAACCCCGGAATTGGACAGAACGAGAAAAACGTTATGTTTGATGGAATGTTTAGATAAAGAATCATACCTCGGAAATATGGGCAGAAAGAGGAGATCACGTTAGTGGGGCTTTTGTTAAAGAATTATAACCCTGAATTGGGACAGAAAGGGAAAAAGGTATGTTTGATTGAATGTTTAGGTAAAGAATCATACCTCGGAAATATGGGCAGAAAGAGATCACGTTAATGGGACTTTTGTTAAAAAATTATAACCCCAGATTTGGGACAGAAAAAGGTATGTTTGATTGAATGTTTAGTTAAAGAATTACAACTCCGGAATATGGGCAGAAAGAGGTAATCACGTTAATTTAACATTTATTAAAGAATTATAATCCCTGATTTGGGACAGAAAGAGAAACAGTTATGTTTGATTGAATATTTAATTAAAGAATTATAACTCCGGGATAAGGGCAGAAAGAGGAGATCACGTTAATGGAATTTTTGTTAAAGAATTATAATCCCGGAATTGGGACAGAAAGAGAAACAGTTATGTTTGACTGAATGTTTAGTTAAAGAATTATAACTCCGGGATAAGGCAGAAAGAGGAGATCACGTTAATGGAATTTTTGTTAAAGAATTATAACCCTGGGAACCGTGGCAGAAAAAGAAGGAGCTCGTTATAGAATTATTAGCCGCGGGTTGGGGCAAGCCGAGATGGAGGTTGTGTTTGAATTTTCTGTAAAGGACAACTACCCATGAATCATAGCAGAAAAGCAGGAATATTGCGATTGGACTGACTTTTTTTAAAAAAAGAATTATTTGGATTATGACAGAGAGGGAGACACCGTTTGACTGAATTTTACGTTAAAGAATCATCACCTCGGGATTAGGGCAGACAAAGAGGGAGGTCGCGTTTGACAGAATTTTTTTTCCTGAAAGAATTACAATCCTGCCAGGATGTCAGAAAATGATAGAGGTAACATTTAATTGAAGTTGTCGTTAAAAACAAATTATAACCCCGATCAGGTCAGAAGTAGATGAACATCAGGTTTGATTGATTTGTTTTTTGTTCATTTAAATATGATTGTTCTTACTTGTCCTACATTATTCTAGAACTGCACTGGGAAAATGTTGGTATTTTCAGCGCGTTACTGGTTTTTCCCCCATGAATTTAGGCATTTTTGATAGAGTCGAATGGTTAGAGCGTTTGCCTGCGGAGCCGATGGTAATACGTTCTGAACGTTTGTAGGGTCGGTTTTTTGTTTTTGAAAACCCTCTCTGTCCACTCTGCAATAAATGGATGCCTGATTCAGTTGAACGAAGGTTCAAGGCCGCTGAAGCAAAGGGAAGGAAGGCCCCGCCTTCCATTATGCTGTCCCCTGAACACAGCTCCTGCCCATTGGGACAGTAACCCATGGGAATATGACCCCTTTTTATAAGGTTTGGGCTGCCAGAGTAATTGTTCATGGATCTGAATCATAGTGAATTATCGTGTGTTTGTGCATTCCATTCTCTCTCTCTCTCTCTCTCTCTCTCTCTCTCTCTCTCTCTCTCCTCTCTCTCTCTCTCTCTTCTTTCTTGTGTGTGTGCGTGCGTGCGTGCGCGCGCACGCACACACACACACACACACGCGTGCACACACACGCGCACGCGCACGCGCACACACACACACACAACACACAACCACAAAACAAAGAATTACGCAGAAGTTGACAACAAAAAGGCATACTCTTCATCTTCAGTAGCTGACTGTGACAGTTTGGGAGTGTTGTGTGACGGTTGTTTCAAAACCGTCAAGATGGTTCCTGGAAATCACAATGGCAAAGCAGATGCCAATGAACTAGCTAGAGACTACTGCGTGTCTTTGGGCGGCGAGTTGAGTGTTCCATCATGTTTGCATGACTGGGCTCGTGTATTCCCAGAGATACCACAAGGTCCATGGACATTTAAACGTCACCATTGGGTGGGGTTGTCCACGTATAATGTGTCACCGCGCTCTATGTATAAACTTTGTGTGATAACTATAGACAAAACTGTTCTCTAACCACTCTGCGCAAGTGCGGATAACTTTTTCTGACCGTAGGAAACAATGTTTTCTGCTGCTTTTGAGTAAAATAATCTATCTCGTAAATGCACCATGCAAGAAAAACAGGTTCCATTTCGATCGTACAATATGTAAATTTAACCGAAGCAGCATCGATGCTAATTCGTATGGATACAAGTCAGTCTCCCTAACCACCACCAATGTTTCATTGCCAAAGAGGCAACAGTCATTGGCAATATGTCCTGCTGGTCATACAATGTATTCGTTTTTTCTTTGTCACAACAACAAGTACAATAGTTTTGCCCAACAGCTTGTACATTTTCTGATCAACAAACTTATGTACATAGATCATTCTTTACACAAGCCTACCATACCTCAATTCCATTTTTTTCATGCAGCGATAATGCACTTTCACTGTCATATACTTTGGCATGTAACTACATAACTGATTGTCTGGATGAGAGTGACGAATCCTTCTGTAAACATCCATCTTGTGTGAAAACATTCACGTGTTTCAATGGTCAGTGTCTGGCCTATGACAAGGTGTGTGATCACTACTTTCACTGTTGGGATGAATCCGATGAAAGCAGCTGTAAGACTCTTAGAACTTTAAGTGTACAATATTCATACTTTCCTTCCCCTGTACTAGTGAGATTTGATGACAAACTGCGGTTCACCTCAACCCCAATGAATTCCAATGGTCCTGTCCTGACAGTCACTATCGTTGTCCTGGTGACTTCAACGACTGCCTGCCTGTCTTCACACGGTGCAATGGAATGTACGACTGTATCGACCACCAGGATGAAGAGGGATGTGAGGACATGACATGTCCAGGATTTTTACGATGCAGAACTTCAAGAATGTGTGTGCATGGAGATGATGTGTGTGATGGGTGGTCCCACTGCCCACTGCGTGATGATGAATTACTGTGTGACATGACCTGTCCGCAACACTGTCAGTGTCAAGGCCACACATTTCGGTGCACTCGGCCATTCTTTATAGCACTCTATCCTCAGCTCCGTTCATTAGATGCCACAGGCTCTGGTATGACTCTGTCTGACGTGAACACCATACCTATCTCATTCATTTGGTCCTTGCCCAGTGCTCTTTGACTAAGATAACTAACACTACTTTGCTGAATTTGAAATTTCTCGACCTAAGTGGTAACAAGATGCAGAAACTCACTATGGCTTCTTTACTTCATTTTCAAAATTTAGAAATATTGTCGCTGTCCCAGAATCCTTTGACCTCACTTTTTACAGTGTGGTCCTCGACTGTCAAACAGACCAAGCTCACAGCCATTGACCTGTCATATTCCGCACTCACCCTGTTTGACGCCCAGGTTTTCTCCCCCTTTCCTCGCATACAGAAACTGAATCTAACTTGGACGTCCATTCACACGTTCCTCAGCAGTTTTCAGTCTATGCTCATCTGACTGAGCTCTACATGGACGGCAGCCCGGTGAAAACATTTCCACCTGACATCTTTACACATCTGTCACGTTTACATTTCATACGTACAGAAAATTATAAATTATGCTGCAATGAAATTGTTCCTCAGAGCTTTGACACTGTTTTTTGCCTTGCTCCCAAAGACGAAGTTTCCTCGTGGACGATTTACTGCAGTCATGGACGTACCGTGTGTTTCTATGGCTGATGGCCTGTCTCTCACTGACTGGCAACATGTTCTGTTTTGGCGCACGTTTAGCTGTACAAACCCGACCTCTCTCTCTGGCTTCAGTGTGTTTGTCCTGAACCTCACCACGGCTGACTTCCTAATGGGAGTCTACTTACCATTATTGGGATGGCCGATGAACTGTTCCGTGGCAGATACCTCCATCATGATGACGCATGGAAAAGCAGCGGGACCTGCAAGGTGGCTGGTTTTCTGTCTCTGTTGTCCAGTGAGGTGTCAGCTCTGGTCATCTGCCTTATCACGCTGGATCGTTTTGTTGTCCTTCGTTTCCCATTCAGTACGCTGAGATTTGAGACATCCTCAGCTGCAGTGGCTTGTGCGTTGACTTGGATGGTTGGCTGCTTTCTGGCTTTGTTGCCCTTACTTCCGGTGACATCACACTGGGAGTTTTATGGACAGTCAGGAATTTGTATTCCACTGCCTGTTACACGACGATATTTTGGAGGGAAAGATTATTCTGTGGGTGTGTTAGTATTCCTTAACTTTATTCTGTTTTTCCTCATTTCTATGGGACAGATCTTTATTTACAGGTCAATCCAGAACAATGCATTGAAGAGCTGCAGCACAAGAAGATCAAAAGATATGACCATTGCCCAGCGGTTGATCAGTGTTGCAGTAACAGACTTCATGTGCTGGTTTCCCATTGCATTGTGTGGCTTTCTGGCCTTAGCAGGCACTCCCATTTCAGCGGAAGTCAATGTGGCCTTAGGTATATTCATATTACCCTTAAACTCTGCTGTCAATCCCTTCCTGTACACACTCAACACTTTGGCGGAGAAACAAAGGAAATCCAATGAAAGGAAACTGTTACAGTGGTTAGAAAACCCATCTGACGTTATCGATCGTTAAGGTGGTTGGAACCTTCCCTGACACCAATGACTGTCACAAGTAGCTAGAAACACACTCGAATGTCACTGATTGTTAAAGTAGCTAGAAACACACTACGATGTCACTGACTGTAAAAGTAGCAAGAAACACAGTCGAATGTCATTGATTGTTAGGTAGCTAGAAACACACCCTGACGTCAGTGACTGTTAAAGTGGCTGGAAACCTTTATCGACAACATTGACTATCCTGTCAGTCATTCCCCTGACCGCTGGGGTCGTTGGGGGGACGTGATGAGGCAGCCGCCGTTTCTCTCCAGGCTCTTCTGTTGGTGGCTGTCTTGAGGAGATCTGGCATGGTCATTTTGGTCCAGTCCTTTATATTGTCGGACCAGCTCTTTCTCTGCCGTCCTCGTCTGCGCCCTCTTTCAACGGTACCTTGAAGGATGGTTTTGGGGAAGGTGTTGTGACGAATGACGTGGCCAAACCATGCCATCTTCCGTCGTTTGACGGTTGCCAGAAGTGGATCGTGGGACCCAACTAGGTTAGTGACCAGGTTCCACATAATCATTGGTCTTGTGTTCTTTGTAGGAGATGCGGAGTAGTTTCCTCAGGCACCTGGTCTCAAACGCCTGGATTTTTCTTTCTGTTTCGGCATCAGTGTCCATGTCTCGCAGCCATATAACAGGATGGAGATCACTAGTGATTTGTACAGCCGGAATTTTGTGTGGAATTTGATGTTGCTCTTCCACACTCTGTTCAGTCCCCCCATCGCTGCTGATGCGGAGTTGATCCTGATTCAGATTTCTGCTGTGCAGGTGCCATCTTTGGACAGGGTTGCTACCAAGTACCTGAAGCTGCTCAGTTCTTCCAGGGGCTCACCATTCATGGTTATGTTGGCACTGTTGTTAGTCGTGCAGTTGACCATGGCCTTTGACTTCTCTGTGCTGACCTCCATGCCGCAGGCATTGCTCTTGTGACAAGTCTGTTTGTGAGATCCTGGAGCTCGGTGTTGCTGCTCCCCATGAGGTCGATATTGTCTGCGAAACGAAGGTTGCCGACCGGCCTGCCGCCAATGGTGCTGGTGTGTGGTGTTCTTCGAGGGTCTCTTGCACGATTCTCTCCAGAAAGATGTTGAAAAAGGACTGGAGTAGTAGGCACCCTTGCCGACTCCGACTGTGGTCGGGAGAACTGGCCTGCTGGCTATTGAGAAGTATTGTGCTGCTGGAGTGTTCGTAGAGGGCCTGGATGACTTGGACGAGCCTCTCATCAATGTTGAAGTCATCGAGAACTGCCATAGGCCGTTGTGCCACACCAGGTCGAATGCCTTCTTAAAGTCAATGAAGTTGTGGAAGAGGTCCTTTTGGTTGTTGTAGATACTTTTCAATCAGGACTCGGCAGTTGAAAATTTGTTTCCACGGTGCTCCGCCCTCTTCTAAAACCTGCTTGCTCTTCTGACAGCAGTTCCTCAGCCTTGGATTGCAGTCGGTTGAGGATGATACGAAGCATGACTTTGCTGGGGTGGCTGAGTAGACTTATAGTCCTGTAATTTTGGCATTGTTTGAGGTTGCCTTTCTTGGGTAAGGGAATCACCAATGACTGGGTCCACTCTATTGGCACTTCTTTCTGTCCAGATCTTCTGATAAAGCATTGTTAGTGCCTCTGTGTCTCTTTCCCTCCGTATTTCACAAGCTCACCTGGGACATTGTCCACTCCTGAGGATTTCCCTGGCTTCAGACTCTGTATCGCGGCCTCAACCTCCTCCTTCAGTACTTGGAGACCGTTCTCACTGTCTGCGGGTCGTTGGTTGTCCTGCAAAATGGATGTGTCCGGGTTGAGCTGGTATTGTAGAGGCCCCCCTACAGTATTCTGTCCACCTCTTCGGGACTTCTTCATTCTCTGTCAGTAGCTTGCCATCCTTTTCTTCGATGACCGCTGATCTTGTCTGGTTCGACTTATTGAGGGTCTTGAGTGTGTTGTAGGCTTTTTGCTGTTCCCTGCTTCCATGGCTTTCTCGATTGCTTTGCACTGTTCCTCTATCCAATTTTCCTCGGCTGTCTTCATCTTCTTCCTGGCTTCTTGTTCACCTGTTAGTACTGCATCCTGACTATTAAGTGGCTGAAAACCCGAACTGACATCAAAGGCTGCCAAAGTTACTTGAAGACCATCCTAACATCAATGGCTGTTAAAGTGTCTGTACGTAATTTCAACGAACCTTCAAGTCTAAGTCACAGTGAGTAATAATTTGTTTGTTTGTTCATTTGTATTAAGTGGTATTTTTTAAAATTATTCCGTACTGTTTTCAGTTCATGCATTATATGCATAGCATGTAATCTTTTGCAAATTGCAAATTATTCCAAAATGCAGGACGTCGATTGCTTACATTGAACGCGTTCTTTACAGCAATTCTACTCGTAAATAATATGTGATCAGTGGTTGCTGATTGCTGTCCTCATCGAAGTTGACATACTTTTCTTCGAAATAAAGATCAACAAAGGAGTTGTGTTCTCACTAAAAAGTGTGCAGTACGGTGTGCATTGCTACTGTGATGTTTTTCACAGAAAGTGCAAGGGTTCCTGTACCCCCAACCCCACCCCACCTGGCCTGAGTGCTGTTTATCACAACACGCCATTGAGTGCTGTTTATCACAACACGCCATTGAGTGCTGTTTATCACAACACGCCATTGAGTGCTGTTTATCACAACACGCCATTGAGTGCTGTTTATCACAACACACCATTGAGTGCTGTTTATCACAACACGCCATTGAGCGCTGTTTATCACAACACGCCATTGAGTGCTGTTTATCACAACACGCCATTGAGTGCTGTTTATCACAACACGCCATTGAGTGCTGTTTATCACAACACGCCATTGAGTGCTGTTTATCACAACACGCCATTTGCGCGATAACGTTAGAGCATGTTTCTTCAGCTCCCACCCCACGCCCAGCCCCAGTCACTCTCTCTCTACTCTCTCTCTCTCTCTCTTCTCTCCTCTCTCTCTCTCTCTCTCTCTCAACTCCACAGGGAGTTTCAGGGCACTAGCCTGAAGACCAGTTCATTTGGTTCCTCCAGTTTGCTGGTTGTGTGTCATGCCCTGAGTCTCTGTAGATGTTGTCACTGCCTTCTCTGTAAATGTTGTCACTACCTATTCTGTAAATGTTGTCACTACTTCTCTGTAAATGTTCTCACTACCTATTCTGAAAATTTCGTCACTACCTACTCTGCAATGTTGTCAGTCCATCGTTCGTTCTGTCTTCCTGTTGTCTTGTCATGCTCTGAGTCTCTGTAAATGTTGTCACTACCTACTCTGTAAATGTTGTCACTACCTAGTCTGTAAATGTTGTCACTACCTAGTCTGTAAATGTTGTCACTACCTAGTCTGTAATGTTGTGCTACTACCTACTCTGTAATGTTGTCACTACCTTCTCTGTAAATGTTGTCACTACCTACTCTACAATGTTGTCACTACCTACTCTGTAATGTTGTCACTACCTACTCTGTAATGTTGTCACTACCTACTCTGTAATGTTGTCACTACCTACTCTGTAATGTTGTCACTACCTACTCTGCAATGTTGTCACTACCTACTCTGCAATGTTGTCACTACCTACTCTGCAATGTTGTCACTCCTACTCTGCAATGTTGTCACTACCTACTCTGCAATGTTGTCACTACCTACTCTGCAATGTTGTCACTACCTACTCTGCAATGTTGTCACTACCTACTCTGCAATGTTGTCACTACCTACTCTGCAATGTTGTCACTACCTACTCTGCAATGTTGTCACTACCTACTCTGCAATGTTGTCACTACTACTCTGCAATGTTGTCACTACCTACTCTGCAATGTTGTCACTACCTACTCTGCAATGTTGTCACTACCTACTCTGCAATGTTGTCACTACCTACTCTGCAATGTTGTCACTACCTACTCTGCAATGTTGTCACTACCTACTCTGCAATGTTGTCACTACCTACTCTGCAATGTTGTCACTACCTACTCTGCAATGTTGTCACTACCTACTCGGGCAATGTTGTCACTCCCTACTCTGCAATGTTGTCACTCCCTACTCTGCAATGTTGTCACTACCTACTCTGCAATGTTATCCCTACCAAACTGGCAATGTTCCCTACCTACTCTGCAATGTTACCCCCTACTACTCTGTAGTGTTACCCTACCTATCTGTAATGTTATCCCTACCTACTCTGTAAATGTTATCCCTACCTGCTCTGCAATTTTGTCACAAACCTACTCTGTAAATGCTGTCACTCCCTACTCTGTAATGTTGTCACTGCCTATGATGTAATGTTGTCACTACCTTCTCTGTAAATGTTGTCACTACCGTCAAGTACTGGGGGCCCCGACGGTCCGAACCACAGGAGAGTGGAGTCAGGCACCCATACCACACTCACCACAAAGCACAAGAACCCAGGACTTTACACTCAAAGACAATATTTATTGCACATTACAACACACTCACACTGCACACACTAAGTGGGGTGGGAACACTGGTGAAGAGAGAGGACAGAGAGAACAACGGGAGAAAGGAAGGAAAGAAGAGCGAGATACAGAGAGATTAACTACTAGATGGGGGTCAAAAAAAAATAATAAAGGAAAACAATGTTAAGTCCCCCGTCCCGGGATGCCCCAAATTACACCTCTATTTTCCCTTAGAAAGAAAAGAAGAAATAGAGACAATCTAAATATGGTCAACATCACAGGGCCTGAATTTTCAGGAAAGAAAAAAAAAAAAAAATAAAGGAAAAAAAAAAAAAAAACGCAGAGGAGACAGAGGGGCCTGGACCACTACCACTCCACTCAGACACTTCCGACCAGTACACTCATCTTGTGTCAACCAAGTCCAAGTCCAATGATGTCTTGATGGAATCGGGACTTCCAGCCGTCAGTGGGGGGTCACAGAAACCCCTCCTGCCGTCGCCTCAGCAGCTCCCCCCAGCACCGCAGCCAAGGAGGAGGTAGGCCCGGGAGTTCAGAGGAATCAGCCAGACCGCGAACCACCGAGAAACCCCCAAACAAGCAAAAAAACAAACAAGCCCTAAGGCTGGGGTCAGTACCATGCGGGAGTATGATTCCAGTTTGGTCAGTGTCAGAGGGTAGTGGTCAGTTGGTCGAGGCCAAAGAAAAGAAGATGTACGAGGGAGATAAGAGGGAGGAAGCAGCAGATAGAAGAATGAAAAGCAGAAAAATGAGGTCCGTCCAATAAGAAAGAGTAGGCGTCCATCAAAAATAAAATACTGAAGTAAGGAAAAGAGGGCTTGTATTGGTCAAGTCATGTCACACAGATACAGGCCCTAATCTCAATTAATTAAATGTTAATGCAAACCTGTTAAATTTGCCACGAGTCAACCTTTCCTTTAACATTATCCATCGATTTCAATCCAAAACTAACATAGGTAGTAGGAACATTTAGAAGAATCATGAATTGATCGACAGGTGATTGAGAAACCACTGGCAGACTTCTCTTTAAATAAAAAAAACCTAAATATTTCAACTATCACCCGTAGGCATTTTTGCTATTTTAAATATAAAAATGGTTTTTATGCTATAATGAACCACTCACTCGAACATGCCACAATTTTTATGCTTAACGAAGGACAAAACAGGGGGAGGAAAAACGATGAACTGGAAGAGAGGTGTGACGAGTGTCCCACACCCAACCCCGGTAAATTTTGCCCATACCAAAACCCACCCGCGGTTCACCTCACGAGTCAAAATTTTCTCTCCAACCAAATTAAGACTTAGGCTCTTAGCCTCCACCAAAAGAAAATAGTATTGAAAATTACGAAAGTACGACGGCCATTAAATTTCATTGAAAACTTATCTTTTGCTCTATGCGTGAGCCATACTCGCCCGGGCAATATCTCGCACTCACGAGATTTTAACAGGACAACAAAAAAAAACCCCTGCACAAGAAGCAGACGAAAACCAGCAAAACACGCAAAATTTTTAGAGAGAAACTAACGATAGAAAGAATTATGACCTCCACCTTAGAATTTGAATAAGTGATTTACTTTACTTTAAACCCGTGGGAAAAGTACCCCAAAAAAGGGCCTATCTCAAGGAACAAAACGTCACTTACCAACAGGCTTGTGAAAAGCTAGCCGTGTGCTTTACGCCTGCTCACTGAAGAACCACGTCTCCAAACCGGCCTCCCAACTCTCCCGACGAGGAAAAGAATGGTCGTGAGACCACAGCCCCAGCCCTGGTTAGCGGGAAGAGAGCTCCCAAGTCGCCAACCCCAAAACCCCTATGCCCAATCCAATGAAGGATAGCACTCCAGGGTGAGGTGAAGATTTCAACGAAAGAAATCAAACAGCCCAAAGAAGCGAACCCGAAAACGCTACCAGGGAGAAGGTATGACTTCGACTCGAGGCTGGACTTTCGCAAAGTGCCCAAAAGACGACACCGCGACAAAAACGTCAGCTTCGATTCTAGGGTGAGTAAACACAGAATCTCGAAAAACTGAGGCATGCGTGTCAAACCTGACACCGAGGCCCCGTGGAAACCCGTGGACAGTTACAGGTAGGAGGGGATGATGAAACAGATTATATTGAGGGGGAAGGATGGAGGAAAGGCTACCATGGAACACGAAATAACGAAAACAGGATCCAAACATATTGCTAGGGTTTCTGTCGTCGGATGGGAAATAAAAAACGAACAGGAAAGATCTCCACCTGAATATTACCCCCGGACAAAAACCTGTTCGTGACAACACCCCCCGACGAAAAAGTCTAGTGCCACTGAGGGATAGACTATCCCAGCCTATGACAGAAACAGTGAACACTATAATAAAGCGAAAAGCGAACCGAGGGGAGGAAAAAGGGATGCGACCCCCAAGTCGCGAACAACTATTGGTTACACCTTCAACCATAGCACGTGAAAGCAGCTATCAAGAACTGGACTCAGGAATTGATCACTCTATCCGACTCAAGTAATCTGCCTCTACATTGTCCCTTTCCTGGAATGTGACGGAACTGAAAAAGCTAAACTCTGAAGCTCCATGGCCCAAACCCCTGAGCCTCTTGCTAACAGGCTGGAAATTTTGTGGAGATACTGGAAGGGGATGGGGAGTTCTCAGTGCAAACCAGAGAGAGGAATTTGGCCATGAACAGCTCGGGTACTGCTAGGAGGGCCTGATGTTCCGTGTAGTGCAGAACCTTAGGCAGCGCCTTCACCGAAGAAGGGCGATCCATAAAACGGGGACCCCGTCCCCGCCACCCGTTGAAGGATGTCGCATGTGCCCCCAGCACTGAAGCTTGACCCTCGGCTCAACGATGACGTCGAGGGCAGAGGACACGGAGGTGACGACCTCCTGGATGGCTGCCTGTACAACAGGACTGTCTAAGCCTGGAACGATATTAACCTTCTTATACATAGAAAGAGTAATAGGGCGGTATCAGAAGGATCCATGGTTTTGGTGTCACTTTACGTGGAATCAAACGCCAACAGGAAAAAGGTGCCCAAAGGAGGGGCAACAGTCGAGCCGTGGTGAAGAAAACAGAAATTTCCCCGTATGTGAAGCAATACAACACCCAGCTTGGAGAACTGTCCCCTACTAAGTGACCACCCCAAAATAAGAAAAACCAAGAGGAATATCATGCAATGCTCCCACACGGCAAACAAGGCTGTGAAAGATCCACGTACTGTGATCAAGAAAACACAACTGCTATGGGGACAGCGCAAAGTGGGGATATCTACCCAACAATAGTTTCTCTTACGACTCCAAGAAATTCCCCCTAATCTCAGAAGGGCTAGTCACGGTGGTATTTCCAACAATAAAAGTTAGAGATATCAACCCAAGTACCCCAAAATTCACCGAAGTATGTTTCCCAAAGCGAAATATAAATGAAGTTCAATGACGAGCCAAACAGTTTGGAAATTTTTTTCCCAAACAAGTAGCAAATCCGTCCAAGTCAGACTTATCTAACAAAGCGTTGTCTTTCTCAAAGGAAACCAAATACCTGACACAGGCTTCTCGCAAATCCTGGCTATTATCCAATTCACGTCGATCAGTCAAAAGGGCCCATCTTCCCTTTAAACGACTGACTCGGGCAACCAACAAAAGCTGGCTAACACACGCCCCCTTTTCCCACAAACTGGGAAAAAAAAATTTTCAAACGATCAAAAAGGTGTTACAAAAAGTCGCCACAAATAGCAACTCCCAGGAAAAGAACAATAAGTATTCACGCGTCCCACTTATAAACAAGGAACAACAACAAAAAAAATCAACACGAAAGGTCATGTAAATTCTTCCACCTAAACGAGGAACAGGGTGTAACGGATTTTTAAAAAAGCCCAAGGGGAAGAATAACAATCGCAAAAATCCGGCAAACACACAAAACAACCCAAGTAAATTTTCCCGCAGAAAATCAAAGTTAATTTATTTTTATTTTTTTAAAAATTGACACAACACGGCGAGGAGAGCAGCGGTATGCAATAAGGCAGTAAGAGGGGCGGGACACTCGACTCCACTACCCTCTCCCCACTACTCCTCCCCAAAAGGGCTTCCTACACTCTAAGCCCTACCCAGCCAACCTCCGACTTAAACACAATCACAAACGAGACAAAGGGATCCTGCGCCCGTAGCAAGGTGGCAGAACTACCCAACTAAACCACTCTCCCCGGGACTCCACCCAAAAAGTCAAGTTCAGAGGAATCAGCCAGACCGCGAACCACCAAGAAACCCCAAACAAGCAAACAAAAAAAACAAGCCCTAAGGCTGGGGTCAGTACCATGCTGGGGGTATGGGTTCCAGTTTGGTCAGTGTCAGAGGGTAGTGGTCAAGTTGGTCGTGGGCCAAAGAAAAGAAGAGTGTACGAGGGAGATAAGAGGGAGGAAAGCAGCAGATAGAAGAATGAAAAGCAGAAAAATGGGTCCGTCCAAATAAGAAAGAGTAGGGGTCCTCCACGAAATAAAATACTGAAGTAAGGAAAAGAGGCTTGTATTGGTCAAGTCATGTCACACATGATACAGGCCCTAATCTCAATTAATTAAATGTTAATGCAAACCTGTTAAATTTGCCACGAGTCAACCTTCCTTAACATTTATCCATCGATTTCAATCCAAAACTAACATAGGTAGTAGGAACATTTTTAGAAAGAATTATGAATTGAATCGACAGGTGATTGAGAAACCACTGGCAGACTTCTCTTTAAATAAAAAAAACCTAAATATTTCAAACTATCACCCGTAGGCATTTTGCTATTTTAAATATAAAATGGATTATGCTATAATGAACACTCACTCGCAACCATGCACACAAATATTTATGCATTAACGAAGGACAAAACATGGGAGGAGAAAACGATGACTGGAAGAGAGGGTGGACGAGTGTCCCACACCCAACCCCGGTAAATTTTGCCCTCAACCAAACACACCGCGGTTCACCTCACGAGTCAAAATTTACTCTCCAACAAAATAAGACTTAGGCTCTTAGCCTCCACCAAAAGCAAATAGTATTGGAAAATACGAAAGTACGACGGCCATTAAATTTTCATTGAAAACTTATTCTTTTGCTCTATGCGTGAGCCATACTCGACCGGCAATATCTCGCACTCACGAGATTTTTAACAGGACAACTAAAACAACCCTGCACAAGAAGCAGACGAAAACCAGCAAAACACGCAAAACTTTTAGAGAGAAACTAACGATAGAAAGAATTATGACCTCCACCTTAGAATTTGAATAAGTGATTTACTTTACATTAACCGTGGGAAAAGTACGCAAAGAAGCCTATCTCAAGGAACAAAACGTCACTTACCAACAGGCTTGTGAAAGCTAGCCGTGTGCTACGCTCTGCTCACTGAAGAACCAGCGTCTCCAACACCGGCCTCCCAACTCTCCCGACGAGGAAAAGAATGGTCGTGAGACCACAGCCCCAGCCCTGGTTAGCAGGAAGAGAGCTCCCAAGTCGCCAACCACCAAAACCCCTATGCCCAATCCAATGAAGGATAGCACTCCAGGGTGAGGTGAAGATTTCAACGAAGAAATCAAACAGCAATGAAGCTGAACCCGAAAACGCTACCAGGGAGAAGGTATGACTTCGACTCGAGCTGGACTTTCGCAAAGTGCCAAGAGACGACACCGCGACAAAACGTCAGCTTCGATTCTAGGGTGAGTAAACACGAGAATCTCGAGAAAAACTGAGGCATGCGTGTCAAACCTGACACAGCGAGGCCTCGTGGAAACCCGTGGACAGTTACAGGTAGGAGGGAGGATGATGAAAACAGATTATATAGAGGGGGAAGGATGGAGGAAAGGCTACACTGGAACACGAAATAACGAAAACAGGATCCAAAACATATTGCTAGGGTTTCTGTCGTCGGATGGGAAATAAAAACGAACAGGAAAGATCTCCCCACCTGAATATCACCCCTGGACAAAAACCTGTTCGTGACACTACCTATTCTGTAAATGTTGTCACTACCTTCTCTGTAAATAATGTTGTCACTACCTACTCTGTAAATGTCGTCACTACCTACTCTGCAATGTTGTCAGTCCATCGTTCGATCTGTCTTCCCCGTTGTCTTGTCACGCCCCGAGTCTCTGTAAATGTTGTCACTACCTACTCTGTAATGTTGTCACACCTGCTCTGTAATGTTTATCACTACCTACTCTGTAAATGTTGTCACTACCTTCTCTGTAAATGTTGTCACTACCTACTCTGTAATGTTGTCACTACCTACTCTGTAATGTTGTCACTTCCTACTCTGTAAATGTTGTCACTACCTACTCTGTAAATGTTGTCACTACCTACTCTGTAATGTTGTCACTGCCTATTCTGTTAATGTTGTCACTACCTACCTACTCTGTAATGTTGTCACTGCCTATTCTGTAAATGTTGTCGCTACCTACTCTGTAAAAGTTGTCACTACCTACTCTGTAAAAGTTGTCACTACCTTCTCTGTAAATGTTGTCACTATCTACTCTGTAAATGTCGTCACTACCTACTCTGCAATGTTGTCAGTCCATCGTTCGATCTGTCTTCCCCCGTTGTCTTGTCATGCCCCGAGTCTCTGTAAATGTTGTAAATACCTACTCTGTAATGTTGTCACTACCTACTCTGTAATGATGTCACTACCTACTCTGTAAATGTTGTCACTACCTTCTCTGTAATGTTGTCACTACCTACTCTGTAATGTTCACTACCTACTCTGTAATGTTGTCACTACCTACTCTGTAATGTTGTCACTACCTACTCTGTAAATGTTGTCACTACCTACTCTGTAAATGTTGTCACTACCTACTCTGTATATGTTGTCACTACCTACTCTGTAAATGTTGTCACTACCTACTCTGTATATGTTGTCACTACCTACTCTGTAAATGTTGTCACTACCTACTCTGTAATGTTGTCACTACCTACTCTGTAATGTTGTCACTACCTACTCTGTAAATGTTGTCACTACCTACTCTGTATGTATCACTACCTACTCTACAAGTACAAACTTTCTTTTTTTTGCTCTGTTACAAGGCATTGGATGGCCTCGCTCCATCTTACCTCTCTAAACTTCTGTCGACCTATACTCCTTCCAGACAGCTTCGCTCTTCCTCTGACACTCGCATTATGCAGATCCCTCGTTTTCGGGCCAGAACACTTGGTGAACGTTCTTTTACTTTTCAGGCTCCTTCCTGCTGGAACAATCCCCCTTCTGCATCCGAAACTCTAACAGTCTTTCTTCTTTCAAGTCCTCCCTCAAAACAACTCTCTTCAAAACATAATTTTTCTGCTCCTTCGCTGGTGTGTGGGTGTGTGCGTGTGCGTGTGTGTGTGTTTGTGTGTGTGTGTGTTGTGTGTGTGTGTGTGGTGGTTTTGTGGTGTGTGTGTGTGTGTGTTTAGGGCTTATTGCTGAAAGCGCTTAGGGCTTTTGTTTAAGATTAAGCGCACTAAATTTTCCCCTTATTATTATTATTATTTTATTATTGTTGTCACTACCTACTCTGTAAATGTTGTCACTACCTACTCTGTAAATGTTGTCACGCTACTCTGTAAATTTTTGTCACTACCTACTCTGTAATGTTGTCACTACCTACTCTGCAATGTTGTCACTACCTACTCTGTAATTGTTGTCACAACCTACTCTGTAATGTTGTCACTCCCTACTCTGCAATGTTGTCACGACCTACTCTGTAAATGTTGTCACTACCTACTCTGTAAATGTTGTCACTCCCTTCTCTGTTAATTGTCTTCCTCTTTCAACACTTCCCCTGAGGATTGTTTTACAAGGCTATTGGGTCTTTTTGCATGGCCATACCGATCAGTAGACCGTCGTAAGGTTCTGTGTTGCCACCGTATGGTTTGACACACTTGTAGATTATATTGGTGATATGATCAGTATATGTTTTGATCTTGCGTTAACATGTCATCACATACCTTGGATTCTTCCTATCAGATGGGCTGGTGAGGGTCCCTCTCAAGGTGAAAGATTCATCCCAGAGATCCCCTTTCCCTGTCAGATATTGCCGTCACAGCTTTTTTTAAAAAAAAAAGGAAGAAAGAACGAAAACTGACCGCTTGCGTACTGAAAGATGTGTCATCAGTTTGAGAGATTTTGACGTAGCATGCATGGATATTGCATTCTGATTATGCGATCTAGCTTCATTTTACATTTCGTAATACATGTATTCACATATCTACGCCTGAGTTGCAGATATCGCATTAAGTAGTCTGTTCTTGACAAGTGCCCCACTTTATATTTGTAACAACTTCGGCATATAAATAATGTAAATCCACAAGGGTTTATAAGTATTTAAAGCAATTTGTTCTAAAAGCAATGACTTACAGGACAATGTTCCATTTAAACATTGGCTTTATTGCTGAAAACGCTTATCACAGTTTTATGGTCATTGTAATTTAGTGACATTGTCAAATATGGAAAGATCCCAATAAAGTATCATTCTGCCAGTTTGTTTACTCTGATGTTTTTACCTGCGAAAAAATGGGGATGTTAAAGTTTACCACCACCACGACCCCGACCACCACCACCATCACCCACCCACTCACATACCCGAAACAGTATGATTACAAAGACTCACTTGTTGAATGTGTGGGTCAAAAAACGATGGAGCAACGACACTGCAGAAAACACAGAGGATATATTTCAGGGCATCCAACTTTGACACACCACCAACAGCACTGGAGGAAGCTGGTGAAGTGTCCATGACTTTGGTGGCCAGTGACTCCCA
The DNA here is from genome assembly GCA_018398815.1 of Conus ventricosus. Lineage (NCBI taxonomy): Eukaryota > Metazoa > Mollusca > Gastropoda > Neogastropoda > Conidae > Conus > Conus ventricosus. Next base: position 1,072 of record JAFLJL010000639.1, on the reverse strand, counting down.
GGAAACGAAGGGAACAGAAGAAGACAGAAGCTGGTGAAGTGTCCATGACTGTCACGTGCGAGTGCACCTGACAGGGGGGTTCTTAAACAGGAAATGTGCAGTGGCAGAAGCGGAGCGATCACTCATCCCTCACACCCACCAGACCACAAAAAAGAGTTCAACAATTTTTAAATTCCATTACAAATCATTCACCACCACTAACACTCCCGATGGGATTGGGCATAACAAAGAGGGAAAAACAGCCGGGGAGGAAAGAAAGGAAAAAAAAAACAATAGGCAAGAAGAGAAAAGACTATTCAAACTAAACTGACTTAGGGGCAAAGTAAATTGAATAAACCCAAAAACCCCCAATACCTGGGATCCCGTACATCCCAACCTTAACCCCTAAACGTACAAAGGCATTAAACATAATAACCCAAGAAAGACAGTACTAGAAACAATTTAAACCATCAAACAGACACTAGTCAGGGTAAATAAAAAAATAAAAAAAACGAACGTGACGCTTAGGCCCCCACACACACCACGCCAAACCCACACCCACACCACACACACTGAAGACTCATCTTTATTCCCGCCCCAGAGTTCACCGTGGAGTGGATCCTAAGAAGGGCGAAGCCCGCAGTGGGCTATCTTCCAATCCAGGCGAGTGTCCCCATTTAAGGGGAGGCCCCACCTTCAACAGTCCTCACGCAGCAACTGGACCTGGATACCGGTGGCGCTCCAGTCCCGGTGCTGGTCCTTAGCCGTCAAGCCGAGCGCGGAACAAATGGCGAAATTTTTCCGCCCTACGCAGAGATCATCCCCCAGATAGAAGTATTTATCTTCCTTCAGTGTTGGCACATATGAGAGAGCAGAGGATGGATACGGATTGGAAAATCAATAATCTCTTGTTCAGTCCCATGTCTGTTTCATTTTTGATCTCCGCTCCCCTTTTTCTCATCCCTTACCCTTTTCCTTTCATTTATTTTTCAAGATATTATTATATATTACATGACCATTCAAAGACATAAATTTCTTTTTTAATTGTTCCCAAAAATCTTTCGACTGCATTTCACCTGAATTGATTGGCACA